>LOJH01030241.1:0-17171 GCA_001685095.1 Ellobius talpinus | reverse complement strand
AAGCTAGCCGTGCAGGAGCCGGGCGGGACGAAAAGCAGGCCTGCACTCCCCCATTCACTACAGATGAGTGGGTGGGGAGGTCTGTAGTGAGGGGCTGGAGACAGTCCTGGTGAATCTGTGCCATGTAAATCATAGCAGGGGACATTCAGTGCTGCAAGAGAGGCCAGCAGAGGCAGTGATGGGAGATATTTCCTGTCTTATGCCTCCCTTCTGCCTCCTAGGAGATTCTCACTGACCACACCTACCCCAGCACACCTTCCACTAGCCACACCTACCTCAGTAGTTTTCATTGGCCACATCCACTCTAGTACCTCCTAGTGGCCACCATAATCTTCCCATGGACCCAGTACCATCCGTCAGCCACACTCAGCCAGGATCCTGAGAAGCATAGCCTGCAGGTGTCTACCTCCTGCCATACGGAGCAGAGCAGTGGGGATTAAGACCTGAGGTGGTTTGAAAAAATGGCCCCTATAAGCTTATATATTTGAATACTTAGTCATCAGGAAGTGGCACAGCAAGTGTCACCTTATTGGAGGAAGTGTGTCATGGGGGTGGGCACTGACATCTCTAAAGCCCAAGCCAGGCCTGAGTCTGTTCCTGCTGCCTGCAGACCCAGATGAAGAACTCTTGGCTCTTTCTCCAGCATCATGTCTTCCTGTGGGCTGCCATGCTCCGCAGCATGTGGATAATGGACTAAACCTCTGAAACTATGAGCCAGCCCCAATGAAACGCGCTCCTTCGCTGTGGCCAGGGTGTCTCTTCCCAGCAATGGAATACCTACTAAGACAAGACCCAAGAGTAAATAGCTGAGGACTTACACTGCTGTCAGCCAGGAGTCACTACCTCTAGATTCCCTCATGTGGCAGTCCCCTCTCACTTAGGAAACAATCACCCCACAGGACCCACAAGTCCAAGGAGTCCCCCATACTCCTGCTAAGCCTAAAGTGGGGCAAGCTCTTTAGAGTGCTGTCCAGCAGTTCTGCTCTCAGGCCCTTCCTCAAGAGCAATGACGGTACCGAACAAAAAGAACTCAATGAGAGGGTGTGTAGCCCTGTTTGCATAAACCGTATTTAGGAAAATGAAGAGCAAAATTATGGGGAAGCGAGTTATGCATGAAATAATATTCAGCAGTGAAAAGGAATGGGACAGCTGTGTGCTGTGCAAGTGATGTTTCTGAGACGTCAGACATAAGAAAGGACTTCCTTCCTGTTTTCATTCCTTTTATATAGAATCCAAGAAAAGAACAATCTCATTGGTAGGGGTGGAGACTGGCCTGGGAGGAACAGCAGGGAGAATCGATGCTGTGAGAAAAGTCACCCCTTTATTGCTCTGGTGGTCTCTCAGGGCAAAGTCTCTTCCTTTCCAGTCAGAGTTTCAGACAAAGCAAGACGGGAGGGGTTTTTCTTTCATTTTTCTCTTTTTTTCTGTATGTGTGTGTGTGTTTGGCTATCATTTACTGTGTTATTCTCAAATTAGTTAATCTGGACATGATAATATATTTCTAAATATTATAATTCATAATTAATGGCTGCTGAAAACAATAATCAGCTTTCAATAACAACATATCTTGTGAGCCCAGACTGACCTGGAATTTGCCAGGTAACCAAGGATAACTGACCTTGAGTTCTGGCTCCTTCTACCCTCACCTCCCCAGTGTTGGGATCATAGATGTTTGCTACAATGCCTGGCTTTATGCCCTGCTGCTACATAAACCAGGGTTTCGGTGCACGCTGGGCAAGCCCTCTACCAGCTGAGCCACAACCCCAGTCCCAACCAGAAGCTCTGTCCAGTGGAGAGGATGCCAGCTGCAGTTCTGCACAGCAAAGCCGACCATTTCCCCAGCTTTCGGCGGAGGCCCAATGGCTTCCTCCCCCACACCCCCCTTCTTTGGATTGAAGTGCTTAAGTGAGAGTGGAAGCCACTTCTTTATGAGTCACCCAGATTCCCACCTCCTCACCAGGGCTAGAGACTCAAACACTCCACTCTGCTCTGCACAGGTTGCTTTTGCTTTTCTCTTGTAAATCTGCCTTTCATTTGGGAAGTCCCCTCTGGGAATTCAGAAGGCTGGAGGGAAACTGAACACTTTGGCAACTTCAAATTAGTCATCCTAAAAGAGGAAGCAAGGCAGAGGGCAAATTCCATAGTTCTCACTGTCAAAAGAGCAGGATGGTTCCTGCTGGTCAGATTTCTTGTCTTCCCTTTCCTCGTGGTAGGATGTCACCCAGGGGCCTCAGGCAGAAGGCCCTGACAAAGGCTAGGGCCAGAATGCAGCCTGAAGTCCTTCCATGCACAGGACTTGTGGATACAAGACAGGTTCAACAGAAATAACTGATGGATGTTTTACATCAAACTAAGTGGTCGTAAATATTTAATAACATGGACGCTACTTTTAAATACATCACCTGCTACTTTGCAATGGTCTCGACTGCCTTTGTCTAGATGCCTTGTAAGAATCAGCAGGAAAATGTAACAAGCACTCTGCAAATACTGCTGGGGGCACTCATTCTGGCTGGCCTCCCCAGGTCCTGCTAATGCTCCCTGTGTCCCCAGGAGAGATGGCTCCCCCCACCCTAGCTGCCAGTCCCAAATCTATAGCACAGGACTGTTGCATCCTCTTGGCGCTGACACCATGCTACCCTGGGGTGGGGGGCATGACTCTTCCTGGGACAGCTGAAGTGTGGAAGTGCGAAGCTGGGAGCCAAGGTAACCATGCTTCCTGTATGCGCCATGAATGGTGAAATGCGGAGCAAACAGGAGAGATGAGGACTGCAGAGAAGCTAGCCGTAGCCCCGTGGAGGATCTACTTGAGGGTGGTTCATTTTCAACCCTCGCCGCAATGCTTGCTTGGGCTGTACTTCTTGTAATGCCAGAGAGGGCCATCCTTACCACTGACTGAGACTAGCCTAGCAGCTCCACCAGGTGACAGTCTGTGAAGAATGAGCCTAGGCAGCTTCGGTGATAGATAGATAGCTCCATTGATAGGTAGCTCCGTTGATAGCTATAGCTCTGTTGGTAAGTGCTTACAGGGTAAGCAGTAGGATCTGAGTTCAACCTCTGAGCCCACATTAAAAAGTATGTACTTGGAATTCCAGGGCTGGGGAGGCAGAGGCAGGCAGATCCCAGGGCTTTCAAGAAAGCCAGTCTATTTTAGACATAAAGCAAAAGAAAACCAGCCTACAGATCACAATCCCAGAGAACCTAGACAACAAGAGGACCCTAAGAAAGAGACATACATGGATCTAATCTACATGGGAAGCAGAAAAAGACAAGATCTCTTGAGTAAATTGGGAGCGTGGGGATAATAGGAGAGGGAAGAAGGGGAGGGGGAGGAAGGGAGGGAAGCAGAGGAATATATATATATATATATTATATATATTGCTTTTCTCTTGTAAATCTGCCTTTCATTTGGGAAGTCCCCTCTGGGAATTCNTCTAATCTACATGGGAAGCAGAAAAAGACAAGATCTCTTGAGTAAATTGGGAGCGTGGGGATAATAGGAGAGGGAAGAAGGGGAGGGGGAGGAAGGGAGGGAAGCAGAGGAATATATATATATATATATTATATATATTGCTTTTCTCTTGTAAATCTGCCTTTCATTTGGGAAGTCCCCTCTGGGAATTCAGAAGCAAAATATATATAATTTGCTATTGCTCAAAACAAAAAAGCAAAAAGAGGAAGCCAGCCTAGCTGAATGGGGTAAGACCAGCGAGAGACCATATCTAAAAAGGGGAGCATCTCTCTTTGAGGAATGACAGTTGAGGTTGCCCTCAGTCCTCTGACAAGTGGATATGTGTGTCTTTGCTCCTGCCTCTCACAATGGGATGCGCCTGCACACACAAGGGTATGCATGCATGTGTACACACAGGAAATAGGACTAAGACTCAGAGACTTGGTTCCAGAGGGTCTCCATTGAGCTGTCCCCCTCCTAGCGAAGCCTTTAACTGGACAGATGAAGTCTTGGCCTCTGTATGGTAACTTCACAGACTGAGCCTTTAAGTGGTTTTGCATCAAAGATAATGATGATAAAGAAGGCTCGTTAGGGCCACCTGCATGTGTGAGTCTGGGTTATTCTGAGGTTAGGGCACCGAAGGGGACACTTAGTCCCTTTTATTTCCTGTTCACTTGTTTCACACTCACAGCTATCTCTGAAAGGAACTGAGCTAATTTCATTCCTATCCTTTTATCTCCTTACCGTTCTCATTACTGGTCAATGTCTTCAATAACCCTGTCTCTTGCTGGTGTGGGAAGTGCTTCTGTTTGTTTTTGTTTTGTTTTTTGAGACAGTGTTTCCCTCTAGCTTGTCCTGGAACTAGGGAAGTCCTTCTGTGTGTTGCTTTTATTGGTTAATGAATAAAGAAGCTGCTTGGGCCTCTGACAGGGCAGTATAGAGCAAGGGGGGAATTCCAAGCAGAGATAGAAAAGAAGACGGAGTCAGAAGGATGCCATGTAGCCACGGAAGGAGACAGATGCTGGAGAACCTTACTGGTAAGCCATGAGTCTCGTGGCAATATATAGATGAATAGAAATGTCTTAATTTAAGATGTAAGAATTAGTTAATAAGAAGCCTAAGCTGTTGGTCAAGCAGGGTTGTAGTTAATATAGTTTCTGTGTAATGATTTTGGGTCTGGGTGGCCAGGAAATGAATGAGAAGTCTCCGCCTACATCTTACACTTTCAAATTCTCAGTCCTTGGCCCTTTGGGTCCTTGGTCTCGTGACCTCATGGCTGCAAGACGGCTGCTGCAGTTCCTGGCATCACACAGGACGCGACAGCAGGCATCTGGAAAGTTGTCTTCTCCTGAGACTTGTTGATGGCTGAGACTCTCTTTCCAAGGAACCTCATCTCTAGGGACCTGGCCATCTGTGGATGCTCTGACTGATCCCATGAAACACATCTGTGCTTCAGTCCTTTCTTACCAGATGACTCCACTGACAAGAAAGAAGATGAAGGAAAGGCAATGGACAGGCATACACCAGTGTCTGCCATTCCCTTACAGGCGCCTGCTCTTTTCTCCTGTGCTTAAGGGGAAATGGTTTGTTCTGTCATCAGCATCACCATAACAGATCCCACAGTGCTATGTTCTCTGTGAAGGGCTGTTGATATCCACTAGCATTTGCAAGAGGCTAACCCCCTAATCAATCCTTTAAAGTAGATTCTTCTTTGAGCTGGAGATGGCACCTACTGCTCTTCCAGAGGACCTGAGTTCAGTTCCCAGCCTCCATGTCAGGTGACATGACAGGTACCCACAAACAGCTTGAACCTCCAGATCCAGAGGGTCTGATGCCCTCTTCTGGCCTTCACAGGTACTTACACACATGTGCATATACACCCCCCCACACATATGAATAAAAATAAAATAAGCCTTTAAAATTAGCTCTTCCTGATGCATCCTACAATTTCAAAACCACAGAAGCATATCTGAGTCCATTGTGAGTCTCTGCTTTAGACACTGGAGACTGAACTCCGTCCTACCGGGGCCAGACGTCTGTTGGACTGCTCTGCAATCTACTCATGAGCCTGATCTCCACACCTGGAGCTCTCACAGACTAGTCCTGGTCTCTCAGTGATGTGGGTGTTATTGTCTTTCCAGACGCAGTGTCTGGATCTGTTAGCCAGCCATGGAACGTGTCACAGAAGACATGTCCCAATTTTGATTTTCAAAGCTCTGAAGTGTATGTGTATGTGTGTGTGTGTGTGTGTGTGTGTGTGTGTGTGTGTGTGGTGCTGAGTTTGAATCCAGAACCTTATCTGTGCTGAGTGCACGCTCTAGTCTCTAATCACCAAGCTACTTCCCAGCCCCACCCGAAGGCCTTGTCTCAGCCTTGTAGTTTCCAAACCTCTCCACCTAGCACTTACCATGGTGACAGCTGACAGAGAGCCCCGCAGCATGAGAGAAGCACTCTGACATGTTGGAGGATGCAGGCTGGTGAGTTGGGACTATTAGGTTGTAAGAAATGGGAAGAACTTTGAGCTGGCTCCACGGTAAGAGGGGCTAGGAGAGGAAATCTCATGGAGCTGGTACCGTGAGCAGTGTCCTACAGCTACTGGGACAAAGAACCATTTACTGCATGGCTGAAACAGCTGAAAGATTCGGCTTCACGGTGCTAGGAGCTGCAAGTGGAGACCAAGGGGTAGATGTAGTGATTTCCTCTGATGCTTCTCTTCATGGCGTGGAGAAAGAGAGCATCTTTTCCTCTGTCCTTGTGTGATTCTCTGTGTGTAAGGCCTCCCTGGTGTCCTGGGGTCTTCCTCTTCCCCCCCTCTTCAATCTTTCTTTCCTTTCTTATCCTTTACTTCTTCTCTTTCTTAGCCCCTCTTTTCCCAATCTTCTCTCCTCAACAGGGTTTCACTATGTAGCCCAGGTTACCTTCAAACTAGTAATCTTCCTCTGCCCAGTTCCCAAGTCCTGGGATTGCAGGTGAGTGCCCACATACCTGGGCATCTCCTCTTCTAATAAGACCTCAGTCATGTTGACCTCCTGTTTACCCCATTATCTCTTTAAGACTTGGTCTCTGAATATAGGGACACCCTGAGGCCCTGGGGATTAGGGCTTCAGTGTCTGAATGGGTGAGGGGCCAGTCCAGCCCACAGTAGCCCCACAGGTATCTTATTGTTTCCATTAGCAGGGTGACCCAACAGGTCTTAAAGGATGGGTGCCAGGGTGGCATCAGTATTCTTTCTGGAGTGGAACCCAGATCACACCATTCCCATGAATGAGGAAATGAGAAAATAAAAGTCAGCAGGACTCAGAGGGGCTTAGAAGAGGATGCTGGGAACTAAGGTGGCCTCCATCAAGGGGCCATAGCTCAACTCCTGCAAATTGCTTCTCCTGGGATCCCGGTGGTCAGACCATCCAGTTTTCTGGGGGGAGTACCTCTGGGATATTGGTAAAGTTGCAACTTTTTAACAAAGCTGCCCACACCAGATGAACTCTGTCAGCCAGACCTATGTGGTTCATTGGTTCAGAGATTCTGCTTAGGCACTATAGGAAAGGAGTATCCTACATCCCCCCTCCCATGGTGGGGTCCACAGTAGGTCTATGGAATCCTTGGCCACAGCAAGATTTACACAGCCAGGAGGCAGACAGGCAGGTTGATTTTTAACATTCCACGCACACATATCCCAGAGGGGAAAGGCCAGTGTATCTCTAAGATTTGGGAGTTTATATGGTATCTTCATAAGGATGGGGAGAGGAACAAGGGACCCTTGAAAGAGGGTCTGGATGTGGGCAGATATTAGAATGTGGCATGCTTTGTCTGGGGGTGGTGTCACCTTATAGTCCACTGTCACTGGAGTCAATGGCCAGAAATGAATCCTGAGAACAATGGGATATAATCTTTCACACTAACTTCCTCTCCACCTCCCCAGCTTCTCCTGTGGAATAATAGGAAGAGAGAGGATAGACCACTGATAGAGAACCTTTCAGTCTGGCAATCTCTCACCTGATTGGTCTTTACCTTTGGCCTATTTTGCATATGCACAGCAGCCAATCAGAGCCCACCAAAGCCTTTGAATTCCCCGAACTCTACCTTCCCCAGAACCAGAGAATTTTCTCTTCCATTCAATAAATCACCCTTCTTTGCTCTCTGTGTACCCAGTAGACACAAAAGAGAAACCGCAACATCCTGATAAGTGCCCACCTTCCCTGTCTGACAGGGAAAGGATTTAGAATGTGTGGATTCCTTTCATCAGGACTTATTTTAATGAGATGGTTTGGAGAGAGCTGGTTGTAATTTGGCACCTTGCTCAAAATAATCATTGCATCAAAGAAGCATATGTTGAGGGTAGCCTTTCCTGAACTCTGAGCTCTGCGACCAAGTCTATCTGCTTCCTCTTCCACTCAGAGGGAAGGCTTCCCATTGGCCAGATGTAAGGAAGGAGGTTGAGTCAGCAATTGTGCCCTGCGTGGGCAGAACCACAGAAAGCAGGCTCCTAGGAAGAGGAGCTGACAGAAACTGAAGACTCCCCAGGGGTCAAGATAAAGCAATTTATGACTCTTCAGTGGGAAGTGTCAGTGAGAGGCAACTTGGGATGGATCTGAAAAGGCAAGAATGAGATGAGAGAGGACTAAGCTGGAACCAAAGGAACTGAAACAGACATCTGGGAAAACTTCCACAGGAGCAGTGAGACTCTGAGAATTTGCAAGTCAGTAGCAGATCCAATCCGATTGAATCACAGCATACCTGCCAAGGTTGGTCTCTGGGACTACCTTGTCAGCCATTCATCTTGTCTCCCACCCTCCTTTTTTAGGTCCCCAAGCCCACTGGACTTGCACACACACACACACACACATACACACACACACACACACACTCTGCAGGTATTTATTTACTAGCTTCCACCAGAATAGCTTGGCATTTCCTATCTGACCAGCTTGTAGATCAAAGTTTAATTTGAGCGGGGATGGGGGTGGGAGGTCCCTTCCTCTTACCTTCTTGTTGAACCACCCAAGTCTCAGCGGACCATTTGAAGTGGCAGCTTATGTATTTAGGTGATGTCTTCACCTCTCGGATGAGCCGGCACCCCGGGAAACTAGCTTTATCATCCATCACTGGAGACATCATGATGGAGAGGAGAATAAATCACACGCATAATAACCAAGGAGCGGGTGAGATCCCCCTTCCCATCTGGCTTATTTGACACACACCTTCATGCACGCCTACCTATTCACTTGTGGCTCTTTGGGGGATGCTGACGCAGTGAGAACCAAAGAGATTGGAGGGGACAGACAGACATGTGGGGAAATAAACTACACTCCCTGAACTATTGTACTGTCCAAACCCATTTTAAAGACATCGTGAGGCCCACGAGGGTTCTCTCTCCATCAACCAACCCCGCCAGGACTCCCAGAATGTTTGTGTCACCAGTCATTCAGTGTAGGACTCAGAAGGCAGCAGTTACAGAGCGGTGACTTCCAAGCTCAGACACTCCCCAGTTGCCAAACTCTGTGGGGACCTGTTTTCCTGAGCCTTTTATTTCACTTTTATGATTCATCCATCCGATGCTTTACAATCTCTGTTATCTTCTGACCTTTCATTCAGTGGGATGGATTTATGAGACGCCTGTCTCATGCTGGGAAAGTCGAGCAAAGCAGGCAGCAGTCTTGCTTTCTAAGGGCCCTAGTTTTGCACTGTGGAGGACGGGAGGCAGAAGAATGAGTAAAGACATCAATGAGCAAGTCACTGACAGTCACACATGGGCCCACCCAAGGAGCCTCATTAGAGGTAGGACCTAAAGGTCAGGAAGGAGCTAGCTTTAGGACTGAGGAAGAAAGCATTCTAAACTATTAGCTCTCCACTGGGGCAGTTTTGCCCTTCCTTCTGGACATCTGGCCGTGTTTGCAGGTACCTTTGGTTGTCACAACTGGGGATAAGAAGGGACCAATACTGGCATCTAGTATGGATATGGACCAAGGATGCTAAGTTCCCTAAAGTGTACAGGACACAGGATGCCCACCTCCACCCCGTCACCGCTGCCTTCTACAAAAGTATCCAGCCCTGACTTCCAAGAGAGTCAAGGTTGAGAGATTCTGTATTGGACAAGAAAAAAGACTCAAGTGGAATCAATAGGAAGAAAACTTCAGGAAATGAAGATAGGGTCTGAGTGTGCATATGTTCCCTTGCTATGACACCACATACCACGTCAAAACAGCATATTAGGACAATGAGTGCTTGCCCTTGGGGCTCGCTCCAAGCTCTGTAGTCTTCTGGCCTGACCCTTGGTACATGCCCCCCCNAATGCTCCTTAAACAGACAGTTAACTGAGGCCGGTCCTGGTCCTGGTAGACCTGGAAGGAGGCAACTTACAGTGCAGACCCCAATGCTTCACCTCTGCATGTGTCACAACCCTAAGGAAGAGACAACAAAGTCTCACAGCTAAGTTCTAAGTCCACTCCAGTGTGTAAAGCCAGAGCAGGGTTATTCTGGAAGGTGGAAAGAAGATTTCTAGGATCCATTCTCTGGGTGTGAGGATGAGATGGGCAGTGGGAGGGGAGATACAGGCTGGTGCGAAATCAGGGTGGGGTAGATTGTGGATTGCGTTGGAAGTGCACGGGAAGGAAAGCCATTGGGTGGGATCAAACTAAAGAATTAACACAGTCAAGTTTACACGAGAGAACTACATAGTTCCATCGCACCCAGCCCTCACAAATGACTACTTTGCGAAGGGTGGGTTTGCAGGAACAAAGGGAAGACAGAGAAACCAGTTAAAACACTGCAGCTGACAAGTAGAAAGGTGCTTGGAATCAGGATCTGCGCAATGGGCACAGACAAAGGCACAGGTGCAGCATTTCTTCCATGATAGACTCCTATAGGCAAGTATCCTGGTAGATATGAGATTCAAGGAAAGACAAGGGGTGTGACCCCTCAGCCTTGGAACTTCCAGTGTCTACTCTCCTGGGTTAAATAAACATTTGCTCTTTGTTTGTTGGGGATAGGGATTGAGACAGTCTTATTTTGTAGCTCAATATGGCCTCTCACTGTTGACCCTCCTAATTAACCTCCCAAGCTCTGGGATTACAGGCCTGTGCCATCATGTCTGGTCTGAACGTCTATTCTTTAAAGCCTCCTAGAGTGTAGCGTTCAACCACAGCAACAGAAAACAGACTAAAACTCTTGACTAAGAATTTTTTTTGACCTTGGCCTGTTGTACTATGCTAGATGCACTGAGGACCATTTTCTGAGTCAGACAACTAAAGAATGCATGGATTTTGAGGGGGTTGGGTGCAGTGGGGCGTATCAATCTTTTGTTCATTTAATTTAGCAGCGTCAATTACCCTATCCAGAGGCACTGTTTTTGTTTGTTTTTAAAGTTCCTTTCCCCAGAAGAGGAAAGAGAGAGGTAGAGAATTAGAGTGGCTTCTCCTAGACAATGAATCATCCAGTAGTAGAGGAAGTGGGCTTAACACCTAGTTAGTCTGTACCCAAGCTACACCACTGGGAATTCACCCAGTCTCTCCCCACAGCTGGAGGCCACTTAAAAGCTTCTCTGTTTAGAATACATTGTTTTTTTTTCTAGATAGTTCTAGAATTAGCTGTTTACATACTAAGGTAATAGGATGCAGACATTGGGTTGAAAGCAGAAAATCTAGATGGGTTCCCCAACTTCTCTGCTAATGAGTGTGTGCAGTCTACTGCAGCTGAAAGCGTGCTCCTGAATGCTGGCTCTAGCCATTGGCTTCCGCCCTGAGGAGGCTGTGACTCAATGTACCCACCTTTCTCTTCCAGTTCTTAAACAAGTCTGTGATGGATGTGAGAAGAGGTGTTGGATTTGTATTTGTTCAGTCTTTGTTTCTTACGTGGGGGACGGTCAAGCTCCTTGTGTGCTGGATAAGAAGCCAACTTTGCCGTTTATAAAATTATTATTGCTATGTTTTACCTGCTCCCTTCCAGCCCATATACTGGGCAGAGAGACTTTTCCCATGTCCCCTCCACCCAAGACCATACAGCACCCTCTTGCACATGAAAAAGGCCAGAATGCTGGGATCACAAACGGACGTGAGAATGTGGGTTCAACACTTCAGTGTTGATTTTGTCAGCTAGAAATGAAATGCATGATCTTGCGACAATCCTTTTAAATACATAAACACCACGATAATAAGGCATGGAGAAACTTTTTGGGCTATGTGACCCGAAGAATTATTCACCAAGCCACAAAGACTATTAACATATGTACAATGGTCCAACTCGTCAGCCATTCTGCCCGTGGAGTTTCATACATACCAAGGGACCTCAGTTATTAAACAACAGAGTCTTCCTAGGGACCAAGAAAGATAGGATGGGCAAGAAAGTTTTCTTTAATGTTTCTAGTAATGACATATTCTATGCTTCCCCATTATTAGAATTTATTAATTTTGAATGGGCAGATGAGTTCATCACTATTGCATGCATGCTGATTTGTTTTGATGACATGAAAACAGAGCATTATTCAAAAGAAGAAAATTAACCAACTTCTTGGTGACATAAAAAAATGGGAGGAAGAAGACAAGCAACTCAGAAGGTGACATTCCTGGTTCCTCACACTTCTTTCTCATATAACTCCCCTCACCAAGTTAAAGCCTGTATTATTTTCTTCTGAAATGTGTTTGCCCCTCTTAGGGGCCACATGCACTGAGACTTGGTGGTGTGGCCTGCTCACAGTCCCCTCAGCATCGACCCAGTGACAGCATCCTTGTTTTCTATAGGGAAACTATGGCTCTCTGCTCCCATTCCTTAAAAATTGCATGGAATTAGCTCCGCTTTCTCAGCTTTCTAATAAGCCAGTGGCCAGTCTGATCAACAGGCGTATGCCAACCCCGGTGTTGGGAACGTAGCCAACCTCGAACAAGTAATCAGACTTGGGATTTGAAATGGCTAGGCGTGGAAGGGAGCTGTGCCCACTGGGCAGGGTCCCAACCTTGGAGCTATCTTACTGTGAAACATCTGGGCTGCCTTTGACTGGTTTCTGTGAGGAAGGGGCGGGACCAAGGAAGGTGTGAGTGCCAGGGCTTTGTTTCAATGGTGATACCAGAAAACTTGCATCAGAGCAAAGAAATGAGACCAGGAAGAGGGGAGCAGAGCATGGTGCAGGAAGAAATGGGTGCTCCTGCGGGCAGCCGGCAGAGGCCTTGGCAAGCTGGAGACACGCAGAGAATGCAGACAGTGAGCAGATATGCCCACCCAGACACAGTCATTCATTTCTAAATCTACTAACTCTCTAACCCCCTGAGGGCACCCTCTCCAGCCCTCTGTAGACTGAACCAGATCCTGTTACAGGAGAAGCCTCGGGTGGTGATTGTAGCAGCAACTGCTGGGAGCCAGTGAGTGCCTCTAGAAACGCTGGCACTGTGCTCAGAACCTGCCCAAGGATGCACCTGGACAAAGATGCAGGGCACGAGGTGGAAGAGACAAGCCTCGAGACCCTGCTGCTGGCTTCTTTTGCAGGGTCTCTCAGTTTCCTTTTGAGTGAAGGAAGTAATTTGGCCGAGAGATGTATGCAGTTTATTTAGCAAATGAAGCAAAGCAAATACTTCAAAGAGAGACTGGAGCGGGCTGCTCAAGGCAGTGAGCCACTCAGTGGGCTCTGCATTAGATTTTGAAGACATTTTCATGAATCATTATGAGATGGGTGGCATGTTTATAGAGTAAGGGTACTCTTCCAAATCACGGTCAACTGTGTCTCCCTTTCAGGGTACTGCTTGCCATGAGCCCCACAAAGCAGGGAAAGTGTCAGAACCATAGTTCAAATGATGATGTCAGGGGTTTGGAAGGTGCAGGCCCTTTGCCAGTGCACTCATGGGGAGGATGTCCTGGTACCACAGTTTCTGACACATTCACAATAGTCTAAAACTTCAAGGATGCTTAATCACAAAGAGCATTCTGACCATAGGAGACACTGCTACCAAGATGCAGCTACGGTTCCCTGTTACTTCCCTTCTAACCCCTCGCCAGCCAGTGTCGCTATGACTCAGCTTGTCTCAACCCAGCTGTGCCTGGAGATGCTTTGAGGCTGGATTTTGTCCCTGGCACTGAGAAGACTAAGATGGCTGCATGGGGGCAGATTCTGTAATGAATGGGCTCTTGAGGCCTCCCTGGCATAGAGCGAATACTGTTTTACAATCACAGAATTTATAATGTTTTCAAGAGATTCATGCTAGGAGAACAAGTCCTGAAAATACCCATCATCAGCCCCATTACAGAAGCTCCCATCAGGTGCATGGGTGGTGCTTGTCAGGGGAGGACACAGTCAGACTTCCTGACACAACACCCTGTATGGGAGGGGATGGCTCCTCCCACCGGGGCATGCAAATAAAGACATCCATGGGTTAGTTCCCACTCTCAGAAGCCTAGAGCTTCTCTGGTTCTTGCTTTTGTCCAAAGTCTCATGTCTGCCTTTCTGTTGCTGCTGAACTCTGTATCATAGCTCTTCAATCATAGTTTATTATTCCTTTTTTTAAACAAACAAACAAACAAACAAACAGGGTCTCATATAACCCAGGCTGGCTTTGAACTTACTGTGTAGCTAAAGACAGCTTTACACTCCAGATCCTCCTGATTCCACATCTCAAGGGCTGACACCACAAGTGTGCACCATTGCATGCAGTCTGCACAGCACTAAAGGTCAAACCCCGGTCTCTGTGTACCGGCTGGGCAAGGACGCCGCTGACTAAACCCCAACACTAAGACACTGGCCTGTTGTTTTGACTCATTTTCTGTACTGCCACCCAAGGATCCTGGCACATGCAGAAGTGCAGAACAAGGCTGTCCTCCACAAACCGGTGTGGCATCCCTTCTTCTGACTTCCACTCTCTATCTTGCAAGTGGGGGCACCAGGAAATTGTCACTAAGTTATATTTCCTCTCTGATGTCAACTTGAACAGTGAACTGTGCTTCCACGCCTATCTTGAGTGAAATTCTAGCTCTTCCGTTCCTGGGCTGTGTTCTTACTCACGAAGCACACTCCCAGGTTTATCTGTTGGAATTGCACAGTTAATTGCCTCATATTTTCAGCTCATGTTATAGGCTGAGTTAGAAAGAGAAAGAAAGAAATATCATGTGTCGTTTCCCACGTAGGGTACAAATCGCCAAGAGAGCAAGACATAGAAAGCAGCTTCATCCCAGGTATTAATGGTCAATGCTAATTTGCAGCTAGCGTCTGTGCATAGCTAAGTATAGAAGAGCCGAAGATCACGACAAGGGCGGAAAGCAGTCGGCTGGATGCTCCACTCTCTTTTATGCCATTCGTTTCTTGCTTTGTTCTCAGACTGTGCCTATGTGCAAGGCTCTGTGGGAGAAATGGTGGAGGGTGAAGACAGAGGGCCGCCCCAGAGTTCCAATCTAACTGAAGTAATGTGTGTACTCATTCAGAACAGGGGCCAAGGACGCAGCGGAGTGGTAGAGTGCTTGCTGGTTATGTAAAACACACACACACACGCACACCACGTACCACACACCACATACCACACTCACACATACACACACAAGCAGCTAGTCAATGATGGACTTACAATACTGAGCAAGAAAGAGAATTATGTGCTGGAAGTAAATTTTGTGCCATCCATAGGAAACAAATTCAGCCAGAGAGTTAAGATCCATGGCCATAGGTGGGAGCCCTGTACATTGTAAAGAAGGGTAGAGGGAGATAGAAGGTGATGTTCATCCACAATTGTGAAATGGCACCAGGAAAGGTGAGGCATTCTGCCATTGTCACACCCAGTGTAAATGTCTAGTGGGCAGCTGGAAGTGGACATTTGAGGATCATCTGGAAATTGGGATTAGCCGTCCAGCCCTTTGAAAGTGTCCCGATAAGTTGTCATAACAGAAACCAGCAATGACTATTCTTTGGGAAGTGAATTTTGCGTGTGTGCCACTAAGCCTTTTAATACCCATGAAGGAAAGTTATTATATCACAAAGTCATTACCAAAACTAGCATGATAATTTCACACAGTTCTAAATGGATTAGGAAATCAAGGGCCACCTGGCTGGGTGACTAAACTTGGAGTCTCTCAGGAGGTTCTAGGCAAAATATCTACCATCTTGGCCACAGTCCTAAGGAGGTGTGGCCGGAGCTGAAGGACCCACTTCCAGATAGCTCAGTCTTGTGACTGGTCACCCGTGGTCTGGGAGGTTTGGTTCTCCACTGGGTACTTGAATGTCCTTGGAACACACAAGAGGTAGAAAGTTCAGTGCCATTTATGACACAACCCTGGAACTTCTGTTCTTAAATCTCTACAAGGCACCCTGTTCAGCGTGGAAGCAGAATCACAAAAAAGCTGATCTTGGGAGGCAGGAACCACTGAGAGATGTCTTGGAGACTAAGTGTCTGAGTCTGGATAGACCGGGCCCAGCACACCAGGCCCTGATACAGGCCTCACACCATCTATGGACTCACGCGATGTAGCTCAATTTCTAATTGGTCTCTATAATAAAAACCCGGAGTCAGATACAGGGGTTAATGCTGAAAGATCAGAGCAGCAGCCACTAGTTCTCACCTCTACTGAATCCTCAGACCAAAGGGGTGATCCTGTCCCTACAAATCCTCAGACTGAATCCTGAGCTCCTGCCTCCTCCTGCCTTATGTTCCTCTCTCTGCCCAGCCATACCATTTCCCATTCCCATCTCCCTAGTGCTGAGATTAAAGGCATGAGCCTACTGTTTCTGACTCTGTTTCTCTTTTAGACTGATTCATTCTAGTCTAGCCCAGGTTGGCCTTGAACTCAGAGAGATCCATCTGTCTCTGTCTCCCAGATTCTGGGATTAAAGATGTATGCCACCACTGCCTAGTCTCTATGGCTACTTCTGCACTCTGATCTTCAGGCAAGTTTTATTTGTTAAAGCACAAACAAATATTACCACACTCCTGTGGCAGAAGGACATGGTGGAGGGAAGTTTCTCATTCAAGGCAGCCAAGCAGGGGGAGGAAGCAACCTCAGATACGATGTCATCCTCTTGACCTGCTTCCTCCCACTAGGGCCCACCTCCTAATAGAAATTCATCTATGAACTCATTAATGTGCTAATCCATTCATGAAGTTATCATCCCAATGACCTAATCACGTCCCCCTAGCACGGCCAACCGAGGACCAGGCTTTTAGTACTTGCATCTACGGAAGACATTTCATACCCTAACCATGACACTGGCTCAGTCTTTAGCTTGCTTTAGCTTACTATGGCTACCATAACCAATGCCACATAGCTGAGCTGTCACAAGAGAAATTTATTGTCACTCTGAGGACTGGGTGACTGAGTCTGAATTCAAGATGTCAACAGGCTCTGAGGCTCTGGGTAGAAGCCGGTTTTGCTGTCTCCTGCTTGCCCTGGTGGCCATCAGTGGTGGCCTTAGCGTGTAGCTGTGTTCATCCTGTCTTTGCCCTCACATACCATGTCCCCACTATCTATTTCTACACACATTATCTCTGTGTATCTTCAGGTGTCCCAGAGAGAGTCAAACTGCTTTTCACAGAGGACACTGTGTGTGTCCCTTGATTGCCTTCATGAAGGGCCTGGTTTCCCAGCTGGTGACAGGCTGCAGAGTCCCTGCAGTGTCCCTTAGGGACTGCTGCATCTTCAGGTGACATTGAATCCCGTGGTACCTAACCCCAGCCATCACTCCTCCTGACTTGCCATCATTGGAAACTATCCTTTCTTCCTTTGTTTTCTTCTTTTCTCTCCCTCACTTTTTTCTTCTTCCTTCCTT
>LOJH01030239.1:6094-17171 GCA_001685095.1 Ellobius talpinus | reverse complement strand
GAGGTGGAAATTTTTAAGAAAAAAGAATAAAAAGAGTTAAAAAAAATAAAAATAAAAAAACAGACTTCCTATTCCAGCGTATGCTTAACATGGAACCAAAAGACTGCTATGGGTAGCTGGCTGGGGAGAAGAAACTGATGCCCCCTTTCCCCTCGGGACTCTTTTGGCAGTCCTGTCAGAACTCAGTGAGAGCCTGTGGAGGTGGGTATGGTTTTATCAGGAAAGATGGTTCCTTTTGAGCCTAAAAGAGAGAGACGTCAAGGCTCACTCATTTTCCCTCCACTTTGCCTAAAAATGCCGGGTTGCCCATTATTGTTCGCTCACAAAGCTCTGAATAAAAGTAGAGATTTGGAGCTTGTGAAGGAGAGAATGACAGAAGTTTCCAGGAACATGTGGGGATGAGCTGATGGCTCTCAGACAGGATGCAGAAGTTTTCAGTTCTCGTTCCCCTGAATGTTTCAGCCATGTGGTCTGTGTCTTCCCCTCAGTGGGCGTTGCTCTGGTGATTGATGGTCAGTCAGTGCCTTACAGTCAAGGCAAGGGCCTTGGAGCCAGGCTTTTAGACCCAGTTCCCAATTCTACCTTCTTCTTTCACTTGCTTGTTTACTGGTGTGTGTGTGTGTGTGTGTATGTGTGTGTGTGTGTGTGCGCGCATGCACACATGTGTGTGCGTATGTGCTCAGGCACACACTTGTAGATGCCCCAGTATACATACGGAGGTCACAGGGTAACTTGTAGGAGTCGCTTCTCAACATCCATCTTGTGGGTCCCTGGAATTAAATTCCGGTCACTAGGCCTGGCAGTAAGCACCTTTAACCTCTGAGCCCCCACACCAGGCCCCTGCCACTTTTTTGCTATGTGCTTTGGACAAAATGTTGTACTTATGTCACCATGTCCTATCTTTGTCAACTGTGGAGTGTTATGATAATAAGAGCACCATTTCATAAAGCAACCACAGGGATGGAATGAGACCATCTCTCTAAAGTGCTCAGTCCATTTATCTGAACACATTAAACTCCAAAATATAACAGCCATCATGATTTACTTACTAGGCTAAAATCATTTTAAAGATATTTGATCTGCAAACTTATTTTTTAACCAAAAAGTCCCTTTTCTAGTGGAAAGTTATTCTCCAAACCCTCCACGTAATAGAGTCCTCTATACTTTTAGGAATAAGATATGAACACTTGGTTTAAGGGCGCTTGCTCTGAAGTCAGGATGACCTGAGTCAAGCGTGTAGTAAGCCTGGCGACCCCACACTTCTATAACCCCGGTTTTGATGTGGGTGGGGACAGGATACTTTCCCGAAGGCAGTAGCTGAGCTTTAGGGAGAGACCTTGCCCCAGGGAATATATGTAGAGCGACAGAAGAGAGCACTCAGTACTTCTGGCATGCAGACCCTCACATTCATGTGCAAATACACTCGCACAGACTGGATGCATAAATAAATAAATCTTTAAAAATAAACTGAAAATTAGTGCTTTTAAACTACCAGTGTTGATAGATTATTTTTTTTAAATTGCTATCAGAGGCCAGGCACGGTACTGTGTGCATGTAACCCCAAGCAGCAGAGAACTCAAACAAGGCAGACCCAATTCAAGTATAGCCAAGGTAGATAGCTCCAGGCCAGCTGCCTTAAAAACAGAAACAACAAAATGTAGCATATTACTTTTGAGTATGGTTGTGTGTTGGAATGTGCCACCCTTGGGGGCACGCAGACCTCTTGGGAGTAACTCTCCAGGGTCTCGGCGCCTAAGTCCCTGTCTAAGAGAAGACTACTTCCATGGAATCCTTTCTGTTTTGTGGAATAGTGGTTTTAATACCATGTCCTTTGTATTAGTCATCTTTCTGTTACTGAGACCAAACACATGAAGAAATCACTTTATGAAGAGAAAATATTTATTTTGGCCCAGCTGGGAAGGTTTTAGCCTGTGCCTCATTGCTGACCCCTGCCCTCTGAGATCATTCCTTCCCACTCAACTAAACACAGAGACTTAACAGGATTCAGAACTCTGGGTTCTTATCTGTCCCAGGTAAATTCTCTGTCCATTCCAAGAGCTAGGAAAAGGTTCGCTCCACTCATTTTTAGCATTCTTTAGCTCTACTGTTTTATAATCCTACTGGCAACGGCACGAACTTCTCAGATCTTAAAACTCCCAGCAACCTGTCCCAGAGTTTCTCAAGTAGGCAAACATAGTAATGTGTTTCCTATTTGTTTGCTAAACATTTGTTTAAAGAGGGCAAATCTGAGCCGAGTATCTGTGGAGACAGAAATTCGGCGTACTTTGGAGGTAGACAGCATTTGGTACAGTCAAGAAGGAATTCTGTGTTACTACCTTTAGAAATCAGGGTGGGAAGTGAAAGCATTTACTGAAACAAAGAGGACAGATTGGGAGGAGTTTGAAGGAGGGCCTGAAAGTGCAGTTTGGAGCATGGTAAATCTGAGATGTCTCTAGATTGTCTGAAGGGTAGTATTAAAGAGTCAGTTGTGTATGGAAGTCCAGACAATTGAGAATTCATGGGCATGGGGATGACATCAGTCCACAGCAACAGATGACATGAGGTAGGAGGAAACTGGAGAAATAAATGAGAAAAGGAGGCAATAAGAACAGAATGCTGGGGCTGGAGAGATGAAAGAGCATTGGCTGCTCTCGCAGAAGACCAGAGCTTTGTTCTGAGCACCCATGTGAGTCAGCTCACAACTGCCTGTAGCTCTAGTTCCAAGAAGAGACCCGTGGCCCTCTTTTGGACTCTTTGGATACCAACACACATGTGCATGTACACACACAGAGAGAGAGAGAGAGAGAGAGAGAGAGACAGAGAGAGAGAGAGACACAGAGAGAGAGATTGATCTATTTAAAATAGATTTTTAAAAATCTGGATTGCTAAGCAACTCCCACTTTTTCCAGTGAAGTCCGAGGTCAGCTGACAAGGAAGGAAGATGAAGGATGCAGAAGCACCATTTTATTTGGAGACAGAGGCAGAGGGCAGCCCACTAGCTTTCTCTGTGACTCTCCCCTGCAGTGATCGGCTCTGCTGATGCTGGCACAGACTACTCCATCTTAAGTTCTGTCCTGCAAGATGGACAGTAGGGAAAGGGCATTGTGGTAGAGGGTATTTTTAAACGAATGAGGTATGGAGCACTTAGGGTGGTGACTGGCACACAGGTGTTAACAAAGAACTAATGGATGCTCTAATTGCCCCTTACATTGATCATCAACTATGGTTACCATGGTGAGCAGAAATCTTATGGAAATGAGTATTTGGACAAAGAATTTTGCAAATTCTTGAGTGTTGCCCTATCATAATCATATAATCAATTTTCACATAATTCCACTATTTGTGATATTTACTGTACCTATAAATCAAAACACACATACGCATTCGTACGTACACACACACATATACACGCACAGACACACACATGCATATGTGCCCACATACATACAAACAAGGACATTGTTTACTTCTGTGAGGATATTGTCTTAAACATTTCCCTTAAGGAATGTGGTTACTAGTGTGTGTCACATATACAATAAATAACTCACCAAAAATTTATAATAGCACCAAACTTAGAATAAAATATTCTTCTAATCCTAGCATTTTGAGGCAGAGGTAGGCAGATATCTGGGAATTTGAAGCCAGCCTGGTCTATATAGAAAGTTCCAGGCCAGCCAGAGTATACAATGAGACAGAAGATAAAGAAGAAGAAGGAGAAGGAAAAAAGGAGGAGGAGACAGAGGAGAAGAAGGAAGAGGAGGAGGAGATGGAGAAGGTGGGAGGATGGGGGAGGAAACAACAAAGTTATAATAAAGGAATATTTGAGTACTATTTTAATTTGCTTTCTGTTACTGTGATAACAGCTGGCCCGAAAGCAATTTAGGTAGGCAAACGTTTGCTTGGCTTACACATTCTGATCACAGGCCATCCCTGAAGTGAGTCAGGGCGGGAAATCAAGCAGGAGCAGAGGCAGGAACCATGGAGGAAAGCTGCTCACTTTTCTGTTCACACTCAGCCTGTGGTCTTATACAACCCAGGACAACCTGCCCAGGGTGGTGCTGCCCGCAGTAGGCTGAACCCTCACACATTTCTCATCGGTCATGGCAACCGGCCAATCTGATGGCGGCAATGCTTCTTCAGTTAAGGTTCTCCCTTCTCAAGTATCTTTAGTTTCCATCTAAGAAAAGCTAGCCAGCACCGGTCTGTTAAAAAAAAAAAAGAAGAAGCAACTTAAGTTTGTCTGGTAGGTGGAGATGTCTTAACATATTGACATACTGAGATATTGCCATATAAATTTAAATAGATGGTTTTACTTAAATCTTAATGCCCCATAGACAAGAGACTAGAAGGGACTTGTAATAATAGCTAGTATTTATGGAGTGTTTACTATGTGCCAATCACTAAGTTCTTTAAATACTCTAATCACTTAATTTATGACTAGGTCCTACTTTTTTTTTCTTGTAGCACTGAAGACAAACTCAGAGTCTCACAAAGACTAAATTCTGCTACCAAACTCTATCTCCAGCCTATGAATATGTCAAATTCATATCTCTCTTTTTTGGTAAGGATTGGAGAAGTTGCTTGCTCTACTGTTGGGTGGCCCATATGGTATTCAAACCCAGGTCTTCTCATGTGGATATCCAGGATGAAGTAATAGCATCAGCAGACATGCGGGGAATGTGAGAGTACAGAGCTATCCATGTAAGAATTACAAACTGTAGTGTAGGGAGTGGGGCATGAAGAATATAGAAGGAGCCTGACAGGGACAGGCATAGGAAGAACAACAAGATGATCCAGGAAATAGATGGTGCCAATTTCAGCCTTCAGCTATGAGTGGGCTCCGTTATTGGTTGCGGTGCAACAAACCACTTCAAACTTGGTTTGCCTGAAACGGTTATTTAATGATTGATGCTCAGAGACTGGGTCAGTCAGGAACTCAGAGAAGATGTGTTGGGATGGTTTATCTCTGCTCCATGCAGTGTGTGGTATCAGCAGGGAACACTCAAAAGTCTCAGGTTCTAAAGGTTGGAAATACACGAGGGCTCTTTTGCTCACAGGTCAGGTTGTTAACATTAGTAATTGATTGCTGTGGGAACTCCTTCAGCCAATAGCCTTTAAGATACCGGCCCACTTTGGGTGTGGTTGGATGTTCTACAAATGCAGACAAAAAGCTTACATGGCCTGCTTCGTTGCTGGATGCGGTTCCAGTTCCCAGCACATGCAGAGAACTGTGGGTTGCTACTCTTACTGTGAGTTTATCCCCAAATAAATAAACCTTTGTTATCCTCCATTCTGGGCTATTGTGGAACTCTTTGGTATACTAACAGGCTATGAACTTAGCATGGGTTGTTGTTCATGGTTGCTGTAATATTACGGGAGCCCCCTGGGCTTCTGTGCAGCATGGTGACCAAGGACTAAGTACAGTTGCCCCGGAGGAAAAGGAAACTGTACATGACATTTTACTGCCCCACCTGAGGTAGTCACAAGGCTATCCAGGATCACCGTAGCGAGCACACAGACTTCTCAGCAGCTCATTGGAAGGAGTCCCAAGCAATTCGCTAACATGTCCTAAAGTCACCACTGGGTCAGTGAGTGAATGAACTGGGCCATTAACTCAGGGAGGAACTTTAACGTAATGGAAGGGTGGTCCTAACAGCATGGGGGTGACACCCGTTCTCACCACACACTCTACATGTGAATGAACAGGCTAAGTAAGGCTCTCTGCTCCCATAAAGCACCCTTTGGCCTTTCTTTGTCTCATTTTTTTCTCCCTTTCAATAGTTTGACTTATTTACCTCATTTATAATCATGAAGAGAGCCAAGTTTAAGGGAGCCAGATGGGAGTATGTCGAAGATGAAAAATACCCATAAAATTCCAACAAGTAAATAATGAAATAATACATAACTGGAGAATGTTCTATCAGAGAGGGCTGTCTTCCCAGCCCTCCGTAGTTGTCTGGATCCTTTAAGCGAGCACCACACACAATCTCTTTAATTGTTCTCAGTGTTGTTTTTAAATTGGTACCATCTTTTAAAGTGACATATTCACAGAGTTCAATGGAACCTCCCGAGGTAGATAAACAGCTAAACCTTCCAAGACAGATGGCTAGCTGGGTGCAATATTTAATTTTATCAGCATGGCAGGCTTACCTATGATGCAGTCCTCGGTTTGGAAGCGACGCTTACTATGACACAGTTTTACTGAGCTGAGTGTTTGCAGAGATTGGAGGGTGGTGGGCTAGCCAAAGAGCTGCACCCTGAGTCACTTAGAATCTGCCAGTTTAGACCTGAGTCGGTGTTCCTGTGCACCCTCACTGGGGCCTACAAACAGTACTTAAATGTACAACCTCCATATGCAATCATCAGTTTGATTGCATTCCAATACTGACCTTCTATTCACATTTCATTATCTTAAACCAAATACCACGTCCTAGCCTTGAGCTCCACACGGACTCATGGAATGCTATCACCCATCTGCAGGTCATCTACAAGTATTTGACTTTGTTTTCACAATGCTGGGGATTGAACCCAGGACCTGTGTATGTAGACAAGTTCTCTATTACTGAGCTGTATTTCCATCTGAGAACTATATGCTTTTGAAAGAGGCATATGCTTAAATGATTAATTCTTTCCAAAGACAAACAAACTCATAAAATGTCTTTAAAAGCTACACAAGTACATGAAAAACTAAGAACAATACTCATTTAGACATCTAGCTACTTTAATGGGCTCACTAAAATTCTTCTGAGTTACTCATATCTATATTCTCATTATACTTCCTAAGTGCAGTTAGAGATTAGTAAAAAAATCAGAAATGAAAGAGAGGCCAAATATTAACTAGATTGGCAACTGTCATTTCTAAGAAGCGGAGGGCAGCTAGGATGTAGATTTATTTTAATCTGTAAGCTTTCTGATCTGTTGAGCTGCTAGGAGTCTCATTCACACCTTCTCACTATAATGAACCCGCCACGTCTCCACCATCACAAACAGACTGACCACTTTCAAACAAAGTTGTCCTCATTTAAGTCGCTTTACTGGCAGATATCTGGTCACAGTGGCGAGAAGAATAATAACAGATACTGAGAAATAGAGTCACTGCCCTGGTAAACCTGACCATGGTTTGTAGAGCCTTGAAACTGGCTTGTGGGTGGGGTGCAGAAGAGTTTGGAACTGCAGGCTAGAGAAGTCCCAGAGTTCTGTGAGTAAGCTTTTAGTAGGCCATTCTGGTAGGAGCTCAGAAATCCAGGACGCTGATAGGATTGGGGACAGTAGACTGGACTGGTGAGATTTCAGAGGCACAGACTGTGGTAGGAACTGCAATAGAGGCCATTTATGCCATACTTTGCTAACAAACAGTCTGTTGCATTCTGCCCGGATCCTGAACATCCGAGTGAGGCTAAACTCGAAAGCAATGGGCTAATTTGTTTTACCAGAGAAAATTCCCAGATAATGTAACATTCAGGTTGTGGGATTGCTGCTCATTGTGTTTTTCCAGACTTATAGTGATAGATGAAATATATGAAAATATAAAGTTTGGCAAGGAAAAATTCATAAAATACAGAAATAGGGAAAGCTTGTGCATAGGTGAAAGAGAACAGGGTAGGTGGGTATGTTTTTAAGTTGAACTTCATACATGAACTTTGACATTCTCAAGATTATAAGGACTTTTGAGTTGAACTAAGTGCATTTTTTACTATGAGATGATCATGAATCCACTGAGGCCAGGGCAGGGGCTATGGTTTGAGTGTGAGATGTCCCCTTAGGTTCACTTGTGTGGTGCCTCACCCCCTGACGCTGTGCAACCTTCAGGAGGGTTCAGGAGCCTCACAGAATTAGGTACTGGTGGAGGGTCTGAGGTTAGTAGTCCAGTCCCACTTCCTGTCTACTTCCTGCTTCCTGGTCTGTTGAGAAGTGATAAGCCTCAGGCCTATGTTCCCATTGCCTTGAACTCCACCATCCCTTCCCCACCCTGATGGACACACCCTCTTAAAATGGTCCAAAATAGGCTTCCCACTCAAAAGCAACCTGCTTGTAAGTGACAGGTAATTAACAAGGCAGTCAAAAGTACCAAGATCCATGGAAAGACAGAAACCCAGACAGGCACTGGTGGTGGTGTCCCTGAGTGGCCAGTTAACTCAAGGGAGAATACTGAGAAGCTTAGAGGCTGAGCATCCTTTTGGTAGCATCATAGAGAAGACAAAACTGTAGAAAAATTCATTTAAGGACTGATAATCAGGGTGTATGTGTGTGTGTGTATGTGTGTGTGTGTGTGTGTACTGTCTTGAATATATCTGGTCTTAGAAGCCATGTAGGGACTGGTATGGTTAGTATTTGGATGACAGGCATATACTTGTGTACCTCATAACATTACTTTGGTTAACGACAGGTTGCTTATACAGTGTTGGTCCCAACAACACAACAAGGAAGCTGAAGAGTTCTATCATTTAGTGACACTGGAGCCTTGTTTATGGCCATGATGGTGTTAACAAACCTACTGTGTTGCCAGGTATAAAAAAACAATGTAAGCAGGGGCTGGGGGCATTGTTTAGTATGTTTGGTAAAGTGCTTCTATGCAAGTATGAGGACCTGAGTTCCCTGGCCACCCAGAAGAGCCGGGTGTGGTGGCAAGTCCTTGTGGTTTCAGTGCCAGAAAGGGAGGTAGAGACAAGTGAATCCTTGGGCTCAGTGCCAGCCAGGAATGAGAAGAAAAAGAAAGCCTGAAGTGGATAGTACCTAAAGAATAATACCTGAGGTTGTCTTCTGGCCTCTGCATGCATGCTCAAACCCCTGCACACATGTGCACACACATGAACATGGGTACATATGCAAACAAACACTAACAAATATGTACAGTCCATAATCTTGAAGATGATCATAAATTATGTACCTGTTCTCCTGTGCCAGCACATTCAAGCATACTTTCCCACAAAATTGTGTACCTGTTTATTTATTCACTCTACTTCTTAGTCATTATTTAGAGCATATTCCCTCCATGGATAAAAAGAAGTTCACTGTGGAACAGACATCTGTAGTGCTGGCAGCTGCCTCTCGTGTCTCGTGTTTATAACATTGCTTTATTGCATCAAGAGGCCACGTCAAATGATTGACTAATACCATCCAGGCCTGTATATGAACAATTTGTGATGCTTTCAGAAGGACAAAATCACCCTAAAGCACATTGTTTAAACATTCCCTCATCCTTAAGTAATACATGGATCACTATCAATCCTTTTGAAACTCTTCCAAAGAGTTGAAGATAAGGCATATTTTCTACCTCAGTCTATGAGATCAGCATTATACTGCCACCAGAGCCAAAGAGTCTACCAACCCCCATTGCTCTCCAAGCAAATAACCCTTATGAATACTGATGCAAGACTTCTCAACAAAATACAGCAAACCAAATTCACCAGAGTCTTACTGTCTTACATATCATGAACAAATGGAGTTTTTCTCAGAAAGGAGAGGTGTTTTAAGATGTGAAGATCAATTAACATAATCACACTACATTAATAGAATGAAGTAGGAAAGGCACATGATTGTCAATTGATATAAATGAAGAATATGGCAAAATAAAATATTCTTCCTTGATTCAACATTCAACAAGCTAGGAGTTGAAGGAAGTAAACTCATAGGTAGCATTACATTCAGCAGAGAATGGTAGAAGGCCGTTTCTCTAAAATTAGGAAAAAGGAGACAAAGGAAAAGGAATTATGGTATGGGAACGTGGAGGCTGTGGACCCCCAGACCCTGAATTTCCTGTAAACAACTTGTTTTCCAATGCTTTCAGCTGCTCCGAGCAAAACAACCCCCCCACCCCCCATGTTTGCAGTTGCTCTGAGCATGAGACCCTCAGGAGTTCCTGATGGCAGGGGAGTGGTTTCTGGTGGGTTTGGCTGGGATGTGGCTATCAGTTAAGGATCCCTATATAAGCTGCACTGGAATACAATAAAGGGGACATTCTTGGGAAATTCAAGGATGACCCGTGTCTCCATGTCTCTGTCTCTCTGTGTGTCAATCTCTAGGCCCTTGCCTGAGACTCATGAACTGTCATGTAGTATAGGTGCATACCATACCTTAGTGTGTAGTGAATAACACAAAGAGCAGACGTGGTTTGTGTTTTACATGGGAGGGCCTTCTGTATATATGTTGCTTTTATTGGTTAATGAATAAAGGAGTTGTTTCTGCCAGTGACTTAGGAGAACTTAGCTGGGGGGGGAATTAAACTGAACGTTTGGAGAAAGAACGCAGAGTCAGGTGAGAAGCCATGGAGCCACTGCCAGAGATAGACGTGCTGAAAATTTGTCAGTAAGCCATGGCCATGTGGCAATACATAGACTAATAGAAATGGGTTAAATTGAGATGTAAGAGTTAGCCAATAAGAAGCTAGAGCTAATGGGCCAAGCAGTAATTTAAAGAATATACTTTCTGAGTGATTGTTTCTGGTCTGGGCAACCAGGAACAAACAAGTGGCTCTCCTACAACAAATTGGCGCTCTAATGTGGTCTACTATATTCATGTAAAACCTGAGACAGATTGGAAAGGAGCTCTAGACACAAAAAAAGCAAAGATTAGCCACACTTTTTTTCATCTGGTGGCATGCCGCAGTTCCCTTAAGAGAGCTTTTCCTGATTCAGTGGCAGCAGAAAAAAAAAAGCCATGCAGTTGTGAAATGGCAGCTTCCTATGCCATGCTGCCAGCACTAACTCTGGCTCTTTCAGGAGGCTGAGCATTTAAATGGGGTTTGTGAATAGAGTGCTACAACTTGCTTAATGGAACACAGACCTGTTGTGACCCAACCCTGGATCTGGGGCAGAAAGAATGGCTCTCAGAGACAGTGAATGAAATTCTGCCATGTTAGACTGGGTAGAGCAAGCAGGCAGGGCCATATTTGCCCTAGCAATACCACTGCTTAGGTTTTTAAGAAGCACTTAAGCATTTTAAGAAGCAGTCCTGGTCAGAAAAGGATTACAGATACACAATAAAGACACATTCAGATGGAAAAGACCTCTAAATTGTTTACAGTGTGTTTAAAAATATATGTAGGCTTGGGAGAGAAAAGAAAAAGGATAAAGTCCTT
>LOJH01030238.1:0-17172 GCA_001685095.1 Ellobius talpinus | reverse complement strand
CTACAGCGGTTGGAACGTTAGGCATTTCCTTTGGATGATCTGTTCTTGGGTGGTACTCAGGTAATCTCAGTTTATTGTCCTTCCTGCAACCAGATATTGCTTCAGGGTAAATTACTGAGACTCAAGCCTTTATTAAATTTATCGATGGCTGAGTCCTACTCTGGCAGGTGATAATGGTTGGAAGTAAAGAACTTCCTCTGGGGGTGATCTGTTCATATTTAGCTTATCATGGCTGACTCCTACAGCCAGAGAACGTGGACAGGGACCAGCAAAGATGCTAGTCTGCACAGCATGTTCTTTTTGAATTGTTTTTTCTCTTTCAGTCAAAACTTCTCAAAAGCAAGGTCCATATAGCTATGTAAGGTATGAAAAATATATAGACTGAGAGGAAATAGACTCACGAAAGATAGATTTTTGTCAGTTTTCTTATATATATGAAAAGAAAAAGCTAGAGGAAAAAGGAAAAACTACCCAATCCAAACAAAAACCAGAGTCAAATAAAACTTTACATAATTGCAGAAAAATTCCCATCCTGATTTAGAAAAGTCACCATCATGATTCGAAGAAAAAAAGAAATATCTTAATTTTCTAAAACTACAACAAAACCATTAAGAGCTTACCTTGATACACCTGTGCTCTCCATAAAGCCGTGCCTAAAATTCCCTGAATCTTAGTGTCTGTCAGCGCTGTCCATGCTCTTAGCCGCCACAGTTCCACCTTGTGGCCAGACCTGAGAAGTCTTTGGTTTAGTTGATACTGCACATGTTTCCTTGAAGAACTAATTGAGCCCACTATGATGTAACTGTGTTGTTTCCATTGTCTCCTTTCCAGCATTAATTTGCATGACAACAAATGGTTTTTTTCTCATAATACCTAAATATACCAACTTAGAATTCATTACAGGGAAAATCGTGGGGTTGATTTTATTCTTTCATGATTCTTGAAGAGAAGAAATAATACTGAAATTTGTAGTTCACAAAACAACTCACATAACTTCCTGAGAATATTCTTAAGCCTTCCTGTGTATTTTAAAAGGATCAGTTACTTGTCTGTAATTCATATAGAAATATCAATATTTAATTTTTTTGAAAAGCGTTTTAAAGAAGCTGTCCTGGGAGAGCTGTTTGGCCCATTTTTCATGTATTTGTGTGAGCTGTAAAAGGAATCAAAGTGTTTTTATTGATAGTTTTCTCAACACTAAAGCTGACTGGCCCCTCCTTTTCACTAATTGGTACAAGGCAGTGAAGAGTTCTTAGGACAAGCCTTCTTTTATAATTTATGCCTTTTAAAACATCGCCAATTGTGTTTGAGAATCCTGTGTTCTTTAAGAGAAGACTGTGAGCCCTTTATCTGGTGAGCATTGCTTCTGGGATGTTGCTTCTGTATCCAGGACTCACTGATGCAATGTCCTTTCTAGCTCTCCCCTCTCCACACCCTCCGGGCCCTTTTCTCGACTGAAAGATCTGGCCTTTGACTTTTGTGATTTGACTTCATTGAAGATCACAGTATACGAAAAACTCATGAGAAACAGTGTAGGGAAGAATAATTCTCAGTGGCTCTGAGTTGGAACCAACCATTGTAGCAAAAGATTAAGAGAAATAAAACAAATCTGCTAACACATTTCACATATGTGTGAGAGAAAGATCTAGGAGCGAGGGAGCTTCGATTCCAGCTTGGATAGCTTATTAAACAGAGAAGGGTAAATCTTTAAAGGGACAAGACAAACATATATCACTGAGTCTCAAGGGGTGGTTGTGGCAGACAGAGGCTAGTTACTAAAGCGCATATAGTGACTTCCGGTGACTATCTACAGGAAGGTGCAAAGGAGTCTTCAGTGCTCAGTGCTCTTCTCTCTGGTTGAATTAGGAATCCTGCTTTAGGCTTCATAGAAAGGAGGCTGAGATTGTTCATGATTCTGCTTCCCACTAATTTTCCTCAGCTCAATGCCCCTACATATGTGGACCAACCTTTTCTGGCTCCCTAATTTTGCTCAGTGGTCTTCAGAGCTTCTTAATGTATAGTGTATGAAGCTGGTCCCCTGCTTGCCTTAACTCCCTCTTCACTTTTCTTTGGCTGGGCGGCTGCCTTCTTCCCTTGGTACCTTCTACACAGTTTTGGACGTCTGTCTCCACACTTCCTCTTCTGGATCTGACGTACTGCTGTCTTCTTTGCTAAGTGCAATTCTGGAGACCAAAGGGCGGGGGGACCTGCTCTGATTGTGGGCAACCTATCCCAAAAGGCTGGAGGTGTTCTCTTTCTGCTGCTGGCTTCCATGATGTCACGTGCTCAGCTGTGCCACACCTTCTGTGCTGGGCGGACCACAGCCTTGAGATCATGAGATCATAAATAAATAACAGTAAATCCTAGCTCCTTTAACAGATTTCCCCCAGGTGCTTATCCCAACCACAAGAGTCTTGATATGTATGAGTTTCAAAGTTCTTGTGGAGTTTTTCGATGAACAAGAACTAATATGACATCAAACTTCTGAGAAAGACCATTTTCAATATTGAATAAGCAGATAGACATCTCTCCAGCATGGGATTTGAGTTTTAACTTATGTAAAAGTTTGACAGCATGGAGCTTTTGAATACCAACTTTGTTGTTTTTCCATTTGTACTTTTTTATTGGCTAAGCCCTGTGTGGGTAACACAAGTCTGACGTAGTTACCTCTGTTCGTTCCCAGGTCACCTCCAGCCCCTTGAGTTTGCTCTCATTTACTGTTTTCTTTTCGACTTATCTCCTTCCTTAGGTCATTCTCTTTAGAACAGATTAGCATGTCCCCTGTGGGTATGTGTTAGATCCCAAGCAGTACACACATTTTAGACAGCACTGGGAGCCAAGCGAGCTTAGTAGCACACACCTTTAATCCTAGCACTAGGGAGGCAGAAGCAGGCAGATCTCTGATTTCAAGGCCAGCCTGGTCTACAGAGTGAGTTCCAGGACACCCAGAGCTAACTTAGTGAGACCCTGTCTCAGAACAACAACAAAAAAAAACAAACAAGTAAAAAAGAAAGCCCTGGAAAATTCTGGGAAGATGTGTGAACCACAGAAAATGGTGCTTTGCGTTAGTTACATAATACGGATTGTATAGCTTGACCTTAGGGCCTCACAATGCTTTTACGTTCCTCATCACTTCCTTGACTCCTATTTATCCAGACAGATTTTTTTGCCTCATGGGGGAAAACTATCCAAAGGAAGGGGAAACTACACTTAACTTTAAATGGAAAGGAGAAGAACATTGGCAGTTATGTAACAGTCGTCTGGACTTAACCAGGCCAAATGTCTATGACTCAGATTTTGGACAAAAGAAACAGTTAAGCCCCCCTTCTGTTTAGATTCAACTATTTAGTTTCTATCCTTATCTTAATTTAACCACTTGATCAGAGCCCGGAGTTTGATCTCTTACGTCATTACCATTACTATCCTTCCTCATGAAGTGGATTTTAATCATTTTAAAAGGCTGTGTGTGTGTGTGTGTGTGTGTGTGTGTGTGTGTGCTTTGTGTGACAGTGTACCTGTGGACTTAGAGGATGGTTTTCAGGAATCCATTCTCTCCTTTCACCCTTTTGATAAGAACAATGAAATTTGCTTTTCTTAAATTGGGGAGCAGGGAAACACTGCCCCTGTTTTGTGTGCTACGGCTCTAACCCAGTATCCACAGCTACCAGGCTCTACTGCCGAGCTTCATCCTGCCCTCTCAGGGTCAAGGAGCATAGTTTATGACGTATATAGTGTAGCGTATAACTTTATAGTGTTTCTTTGGAACGTCAGCCAAGAAAGCCAGGAAGTAATACGTAGTCGCCACTATCACAGGTGACTTGATGTTTTTTCTCCTAAAAGTTTTGAGAAATTTATACTCCCAGACTTAAGAGAAACTTCTTGTTTTACACAATTTCCTTAAATTTAGCAAATCATTAATTTTAAAAATGGCAAGTCTATCTTGAGACTATAGAATTTTTGTTTTTTAGTTTAGTTTGAACTCAAGGCTTCTCTTTCCACACTTTCATTTTTACCAATTAAAAAAATTGAGGCCCAGATAGCTTTGGCAGTGGATTCAAGGTCATGGGGTCAGAGTGATAAGCAAAGTTAAAATGAAAGTTCCAGATTCTTCTTTTCCTTCATACTTAGTTTTTTCTTTTCATAATTTGGGTTTATGTGATATAATATTTTCCTTTTGAAGCATGCTCAGTTTTTTTTATTGTAGCATAAATATAATGGTGAGAAATGACATTTAATTCTGAGCAGTTTTCTGATGGGGGGGCTTGGTTGGCACAGTCTTTTAGCAAGAGAAGTTGTGAAATTGCCTTTCTATGAGATAAGTATTCAAAATCACACCCCGGTTTAACCTGTCCAGGAGGAAGAATGAGGGGAAATGGAATGTAGGTGGACACTGTATCTGGCAGGATTCAGCAGCACCCTCTGCAGTGTTAGTTACTGTTCTTGGGAACCCCAGCCCCCAGGACATGCTTGTTTATCACTGTTTTGTGGGCGGAGGATGTCAGATCTGTACAACAAATTCATTTATTTGAGAGTTGAACTAATTGGCCGAGCATCAGTAGTTACATGATGTCACGGTGTAACGGTGCTCTCTGCAGCTTCCTGGTTGCCCTGGAGATACAGGGTAAATTAGTAGGTTTTGGTGCACAGTGGGCATACCAAGCACCGAGAAGGTCTTACCAATCCAAGTTTGTGCGGTGGAAAGGGAATGAGAATCTTTATAGGGCTTTAATGTGCAATTAGAAAATTATATACTGCGTTCATTTCATTAAGTGGTGTGCCTGTGTGTCGTGTATGTTCCCCAAAAAGTCCTTGATATGTGTATGGTGATATGCATACTTCTTGTATGTGCCATGTATGTAGAATGTGTGTTCCTGAAAAGGCCCTTGAAAAAGATTTTATTTCTGAATTATGGTTAAGACCCTGAGGGGATTGTCAATTAAAGATATCTTGAGGAAAATATGATAACACAATAGTAAAACTTTTATAACTGTTTTGAATAATTATAGATTTTATAAATGAATATTACCTAAAATTATTTTCAAATCATATTTTTTCTTCCCGAGAGAAAATATTTTTAATATTTTCTTTACTGTGGTGTGATCTGTGATCCCAGTGCTATCCCGTGGGAATGAGGAGGTCAGACTGTAGCTCCAGGTGTGATCTGTGATCCCAGTGATATCCCGTGAGAATGAGGAGGTCAGACTGTAGCTCCAGGTGTGATCTGTGATCCGGTGCCATCCCGTGAGAATGAGGAGGCCAGACTGTAGCTCCAGGTGTGATCTGTGATCCCGGTGCTGTTCTGTGGGAATGAGGAGGTCAGACTGTAGCTCCAGTTTGTAAAGATGGAGAATCGATTAAAAGCAAGTCAGTTTTGCCGTGACTAGCACTGCCTTAGCATTGAGGCCTCTGAGTCAAAGTTTTGCCTGTATCTGTCAGTATGATTGATGCCAAAGGTATATGCGAGTGTTCAAAGAACCTGTGACTTTTGTAGAAAGCATCACACACTGGGCATAGAAACAAGTAAATTTAAGATATGACACTCTTAAGGGTATTTTTTCATTAATCAAATATATCTTCTAATACTGTTAAAATAAATTGCCAGGGATAGGCGTATGGCTTGGTGACAGATTTCTTGCCAAGCATATAAAGACCTGGGTTTTATTTCTGTACAACAAACAAAACAGAGGTTATAGGACACACACACACACACACCACACAGATGCATAAATGTGTGTCCATGCAGCAGGGGTTGCATGTCAGATATTTGTATTATAATTCATAACAGTAGCAAAATTATAGCTATGAAGTAGCAACAAAAATAATTTCATGGTTGGAGGTCACCACAGCTTGAGGAACTGTGATAAAGGGTCACAGCGTTAGGAAGCCTGAGAACCACTGTGCTAGTATGAAGACCAACTGGAGGCAGAAGCACAACGCTTTGTGTTAAGGCGACCCTGGTTGTGTCAGGGATCATGAATAAAGTCAAGATATTATGTATACTTAAAACTTACAGTCCTGGGGCTGGAGAGATGGCTCAGAGGTTAAGCACACTGGCTGCTCTTCCAGAGGTTCTGAGTTCAATTCCCAGCAACCACATGGTATCTCACCACTATCTGTGCCCTCTTCTGACATAGAGGTGTACATTGTATATAATAAATAAACCTTATAAAAAAAAAACTTGTAAGCCCATATAGTAGTTCATGATAGTACTTGGTCTGAGGTGTTAAAAAGTTAGTAGTTCTGGTCATCTTTATGAATAGTTGCTCTGAAAATCAAGTTTTTTTGGTTTTAAATTAAGTTTTCAAGTAATGAGAGAATAAAAATGCATAGGCAAACACCACGTGAAGCACACTATCATTATAACCCTGCCTTGGTCAGGAATGGTAAGGCTGGTTCTGAGTTCCAGGACTGAAGAATGTTGTTTATTCTGTGCAGGTTCGGAAACACGTGAACGATCTCTATGAAGACTTGAGGGACGGGCACAATTTGATCTCCCTTCTGGAGGTCCTTTCTGGAGACACCTTGGTAAGTTAGAGGTTTCCTCATTTATTTTGCTAAGCCTATAGTTCTGTGCACACGTGGCCAGGGTGTTTGCAGCACAGATGTTAGGCTTTTGTAGCATTTATTCTTCAAACTATGAATTTCAACCAGAAGACAAGAGTTCTGGTCAGTTGCTGCAGCATCCCATCTCCAGCATCCTGTCTCCACATGACGCGATGTGGACCTGAAGACGTCTTTGCTTTTGTGATAGGTTCTATGATTAACATTACTATTTTCCTTTGTGCTTCTTTTTGGGTTGTTTTCTGTTGTTTTGTTTTGTTTTATTTTGGTTTTGCTTAAAAGAAGTTCATACATAATGTAACCACACATGGAAAGACTCCTACACAGTAAGGCAGTAGATCCCCTTTCTGAGAAGGGGGCTACCCCAGGTATCCTCGCCTTCCTGTGTGACCATTTCTCCCTCTCTGTTATCTGCTCTCCCTCATTACACCCGCTCATGCTCTCCTTTTCATTCCCGGTCTGTCTGTATCCTTGCTGTCCTGCCTTCTGTCTGTTATGTTCACTAGCCAAGGGAGCGAGACTTTTTGAAGACCTTACGGTTGGTGAGTGCACCTGCAGCATGCGAGTGTGAGCAGCATGAGGATGTGGAGGATGAGGACAAGGGGGTAGGTGTCACCCCCGTAACTCACTAACCTAGCAGGGCGTGCGTGCGTGCAGCGCTAACATGATAGGCCAGTAACTCACGGGCTCCAGCTCATAGAGGAGACACGGGCACCCAACCCCAGAGCAGGCTGGTCGTGTGTGCTGAGAAACTGGACAAAGGAAATATTTTCTCTTTAAAGGTTTCTTCAGAGCTGAAATGACTGACTTATTTAGACATTAGTTTTTTGTGTTTTTTTGTTTTTTTTTACACTACATATAAACAGAATACTGATGACTAGTGTACTAATTTTTATGCACATTCATTTCCTTCTGGAATTGATATTTCAAGCATGACAACTTTCTGGACGGGGGCTTAGGGAGATTTTTATCCGTTTCCTTAAATCATACCCATCTGTGGGATGCAGAGGGGCAAGATTTTAAGTATTATAGCCCATAAGATCACAAGGCGGTCTGCCACTTAGCTGAAAGGGGCCGCCTACTTCCTCAGAGCCAGATGAGCTGCTCTGACCTTCTGCATCCCATTCCCCACTGCGATTTCCTTGGAAATCTTCCTTTTATAGGACCCAGTTTGTGAACTTTAAGCCTCATTTCTGCCCTGACACCAAAATTATTTTTCTCTTTTATGGGCTGCTATCTTTTATCATGGCACCTTGGATGTCAACAGCTTTTATTTCAGAAGTAAAGGCTTCAGTTTCTTCTGCCTTTTTGCTTTTAGACTATTTCATGTGATACACTTCAGCCCCATTCTTTGTATTTTTGTGAAGTGTTTTCCAGCTCCGATTCTTTTTTCTTTCTGCTAATGTGTATCATTTCTTAAGGAAAATGGCAGTAAAGAAAATAACTATGATTTGATACTTTTCCTGAGGCTGGGAAAACAGTTGCATTGCATCCAATGAAACACAGAAGTACAGAGTCCTTTCTGCCTGACATTAAATCCAACTTTGTGTAAAAGCTGAAATAAAATACAGAGGAAAAGTATTGCATAGTATAAGCTGTGTTTTCCTCTCAGTCACAGATAAATAAACCTCTTGTCTTTCTCCTTGGTGTTTTTTTGTTTTTCATTTTTCAAATACTAATTGCATGCTATTTTTACCTCATTTTCATAAATCCATAAGTATAATTAGAAAAACCGTCTTGCTGATAGTGTATATTAAGAAGGTAAAATGGAGATTTATGATTATTTTATAGCTAAGCACCATTTGGCCAGGATTGTTCTGTTGGTGGACACCAAAGGTCTCCATGGTCGAAGGTTTTCTTTTTATCTAAAGGAAGCACTTGGAATAAAGCATGTTTAAATTAAATTTAGAAAAAGTCCCTCAGACTTGAAATTCAGTCCAAGATGATAGAGGAGGGTTAAAAAACCTCTTTTAAAAAGTAAAAGAAACATGTGTGGGTCTACGTGAAAAGCAGATAATGTATTTAAATTAGCATGGTCAGTAGTGTTGTAAACTGTAGTATCTTTACACCTCTGAATTTCTGTCCTTAGCCCAGAGAGAAGGGTCGGATGCGCTTCCACCGACTGCAGAACGTACAGATTGCACTGGACTATCTGAAAAGACGCCAGGTAGGGGACTGTCCAGACGCTAGCCTTAGAAACACAAGTGATTAAATACACCTGCGTAGGATTATGTCAGGTAATGTGAAGGTTTAATTGGGTCTGTACTGTGCTGCACGTTGCTGAGGCAAATGTTTAAGGATGGTTTCAAGCATCTGTTCCTATGGAAAGGAAGTTAGTCGAGTGCAAGCTCAGAAGAATGGGCAGTGTTTTATTTCCCCTTGAGCAAGAAGGACTGACTCTCCCTGCTGGAATTAGAGTGCATTGCCTGGGGAGTTAAAGCCATCTGAGTAGCAACGGTATGTCAGGAAAGCCTGTGGATGCAACAGTTCCTGGTAGGGGTGTGGCAACGCCTCACTTTCTACACTGCATAGGTTAGAATATTTTCATAGCTTATACCTGCTTCTAGAAACAGTGCTAGTAGGTGTTTGTGCTCACTAGTGGGGCGACAGTCAGTCTTCTGTTGGTTGTAAGTAGATAACTGGCTTGGTCTTCTTTGTGCTGCTCTCGTAGACTAACTGTATAATTCATAAAGACCAAATTCATTCCTTGTGGTTCTAGACTCTAGAGCCTGGGATTGAAGGGCAAGACAAGGGCAAGTGCCCTGGCAAGGGCAGCCTGCATTCTCACATGACAGAAGGGACAAGGGACAGGGTGAAGGATCGTCCTTGCCTCATCCTGCTCTGTTAAATAAGGAAACAAAATGTGCAACATAGCGGCGTATGTCTTGATATTTAATTCGTCTGTGTAAGAAGCGAGTGACGGAGACCATCACTTTTGTCTGTCTACCTGAATGTCAGAGGTGAACAGTTGATAAAATAAGCTTGGTTCTGAGTGTTGCCCTGTCCTGTGATATCTGCTCAGCTTCTAGATACTCTGTGATTTAAATACTTATGATACAAAGTAGTTTTTTAAAACTCTGTAGTAGATGGACAAGCTGTTAAAGTTGTGTATGGCTTGGGCCATTTTCTGCTTGATTGTAAGGGTAAAATACAAAAGAAGTTGTCCCCTGATTTTAAGATCACAATGTTTTACCCAGGCCCCATCTTTTGAATTGCATTTTTGACAAGTGGGCACTTCCAGTCCTTGTTCTAGAAAACCACAACATACCCAGTTTAGACCTTTTTTTTCTAGACCACAGAAGGGAAGGGAAACAGTATTAGTGGTTTTTGCACTCTTTGTATGATTTAGCCTTTCTTTTATAGGTAAAGAGAACTCATGCCTGGTTCATAATAAAGTTTGATAAAGTTTGTTTATCTTCCCTTCATCTATAAAACAGGTGAAGTTAGTGAATATTAGAAATGATGACATAACAGATGGGAATCCTAAGCTGACTCTGGGATTAATATGGACAATAATTTTGCACTTCCAGGTAAGTCCGAGCTTTCTTCATTGCTGTTTCTGTGTCTTGCGGCTGGTTTTCAGGTGGTTCATGAGAAGGTGCTTAATATCCTCTGAATGAAAAGCAAATTTCAGGCGAATTTCAGAACAGTACTGCAGTTACCTGGCTTCTCATCTCCTGGTCTCCGAGAGCTTCTCTATTTGCCTTTAAAGACCTTCTTTTGTAATCTTAGAGTTGAGAGGTAGAGATCTGTTTTTCCTAAATGCAGACATGTTTCTCTTGTTCTTTGGGCAGTGTTACTTGTTTTAGTATGCAAAGAGTTTATGACTCAAATCCATAGTATAAGAAATTCAATTTCCTCTAGTAGACACTAGATGGCAGTAGACGTATTAGAAGAAAAGTCTCACCTAACAGCTGTGGTTTATATAGGTCTGAGGACAGCAATACGGTTTGTGCTTTAGTTCTTCCGCTGCTCGTCTCACAAAATGTTTGTCAGACCCTCAGTAGTACTGTGCTAAGCAGCTTACTAGCTCCAGAAGGAAGTAGGTGGGGTTTCAAATCAAATCTTAGGCTGGGGGAAATAAAGGAGCTCGTTTAGGAACAGGATCTGAGCCATATGGAAAGGTCTAGAGGGGAAGAATCCTCTGGGATGGAAACCCCAGGGTTGATAGGACCGGGCAAGTGGGGATGTGGTGTTAACCAGCCTGCCTACGGGACTATTAATGAAGGTGTCCAGTCAACCGGATTACTGAAGTCAAGGCAAGCCAGTAAATAGCTAGCTGCAAGCCAAGACTTCAGAGCACTAAAGGTTGTCATTATCAGAAGACCACACCCTGAAAAGCTCAAAGAGGCTTCAGCACTAAACCAGGGCAAAGCTTTGCTTGTGGGACACAAGCCAGACCATGCTACCAGACTGTATGAAGTAGAAGTGACTCAAGAGTGATTTCATGTACAGTGACTCGGTTGTTATCTCCTAGACATCAGCGCATTAGGTCAGTCCTGTTGTTGTTTTATCCCAGCTCCCAAATACATACAGAGTCTTATTATTACTTAGAAATGCCTGGCCTTGGTGTGGCTTGTTTCTAGCCAGCTTTTCTTAAGTTATCCCGTCTACCTTTTCCCTCTGGGTTTTACCTTTTTCTATTCTATATTCCTTTCTTTGTTTCTTACTCCGGGGCTGGTGGTGTTACTGGGTGGCTGGCCCCTAGCATCCTCCTCCTCTCCTTTTCTTGCTCCTTTTTTCTTCTTCCAAGATTTCTCCTCTATTTATTCACTCTGCCTGCCAGTGTTGCCTATCCTTTCTCCTCCCTCATGATCGGCTATTCAGTTCTTTATTAGGCCATCAGGTGTTTTAGACAGGCAAAGTAACACAGCTTCACAGAGTTAAGTAAATGCAACATGAAAGAATGCAACACATGTCTGCATCATTAAACAAATGGTCCCCAGCATAAATGAAACACATCTTCAACCAGTATCCACAACACAGCACTTTTTAAATTATGGTTGAAGCTGCAAGGACCCAGATGGGAAAGTCTGAGGCCCCTCACTGGAGGGGAGCCAGCTAGTTCATCACATAACTGATAAGGCAGGCTGTGTCTAATTTGAGTATCATCCTGGAGATCACTGTGGGGCAGTTGAAAAGACTTCAGAGGAGGGAAACAATTTCATTGCTGGCTTTTTTTTTATTCTTGTGATGGCCACTCTGACTGAGCTCGAGGGAAAAATATTTTAACAAAATAAAATCTGATGGGCTACTGAGATGATGGTGCAGTGGGCAAGGCTCTTGTCGACAAACCCAAAGGCTTGACGCTGATTCTTGGAGCCCTCTGGGTAGGAGAGAACTGACTCCTGTCAGTGGTCCCCTGACCTCCAGTTGTGTGCTAGCATGTGCACCCTTCTCCAATAAATAAAGTGTAATTAGTTTTTTAAATCTTTAGTTCTGTGTAAAATAGATGGAAATGAAGTGGTCATCATGAGGGAGAAAAGCCAAGAAACTGAAGTGGTTTCAGAGGTGAAGGATAGAGGTGGGTGTGGGTGTGAAAATTGTATCCAAGAGGTGACATTTTGAAAACAGAAGAAAGAAACTTGGCCACAGGGTATAGAAAATGGAGAGGAGGACTCAGGTTAAACTCTTTAAGACATCAGAAAACATTGTGAGATCTCAGGTTGGTAGCAGGGAGAAAATGGTTGACCTTCTGGATGGGTTTGAAGGATAAGTGAGCTATCCTCTGTGCTAGTCTTCTGAGCAGAGCAGACCTGAGAAGTCAAGGTATAGGGATTTATCAACACAAAAAGGGTTTTGACAGTCTGAGCAAAGGGTCCCCTGTCGTCGGGAGGGCCCATGAGGACGATGGGGCAGGAGCAGGTCTTGCTGAGGAAATGAAAAGGAATGAATATTAAGAGAGATGTGTGAAGCAAAGGGAAAACGGATTGATGAAACCATGGAAGGAAAACAAGAGTAGAAAAGGCTGGTTAACAGTCTGAAATGCCACCAGAGATTGTGGAGGAAACGTTCCCCAGCTGCTTGCAGCAGGGGAAATAACAGATGGGAATGTGGGTAAGCAGGAATCAGAGGCAGCATATATAGACTCCGCATTTGAGGGAATCTAAAGCAAAGGGTCATTTAAGAAGAATTACATGTTAAGCCAGCCATTTTGGTACTGCTCATGTATCAGAGTCAGGGATGAGAGGCAGGAGGAGTAGAGTTTGAGTTGCTTGAATAAAATGTAAATGAATAAAGCTCTTCTTACTGCTGTGCTAATCGAAGATTCGAACTCCTGCCCAGAGAGAAGAGTGGTCACCCTCACCCAGAGTGTGTAGCCTTTTATTTCCTCTATTTGTTGCATAAATAAGACAAAAATTTCAGACAAACCAGTGCTCTCTTTTTAAAGATGTGTCTGAGCGTCACAGGTTGAATCTGTTTTTCAGTCTGGCATTCAGAAGGTAGGAGTTATACTCCTGACAGTCTCTCATGTCCTGAAGCACTATATGCTCGATCACAATAAGGTGTGCTCTCTGTTAAAGGGTAAGCTAACTGTAACCAAGGGTTATACATCCACTGGCGATATAAATACAAATCTACGTGTGTTAAGAAAAGTTGAGGGGTTGTGGCAGGCCCAGCAGGGCATTTCGGGAGAAGACTGGAAAAGGTACCATTTACCAGGCAGATGCAAAAGCTGAGCCGTTTCTAGAAGGGAACGGTGCATGTGACTTAACCATGGACAGTTGCTTAGTTGGCAGGGCCAGGGGGAAGGGTGGAGGGAGTGCCCATCACGGTTGCTTCTCCACCCTGTCGGTACACATAGCAGCCGGTCTGCATTTAAATGATGCTCCATTACTGCTGAAGCCATTGAACGTTTAAGAACATACAAGCCCAAGACTATGTCACTGGATAATGTTTAATTTTTTTAAATAATTAAGTAACCCTTTTAATACAGATACGTTACAGACAGCAACATCTGTGTTAACCTGAGCGTTTGATTGCATATCCCTCCTCAGAAACACAGCGTGAGTTGCTTCTTTGATTGGTGGAAGACTAAGACTACCTTTGGAAGGCATTCCCAGCTCTCCAGATGGCTTTGGCCTGTGTGTCAATGTCTCTCATGTCACACCAATTTCCTTTGCACCAAGTCTGTGACTCAGTGTTAGAAATATGCACAGCTCAGAGTATCAGTCTCCATACCGGCTTCTTAATTTTCAACCGTGGCCATACTAAAGCTGTTTAATATGTAACCCAAGTGCAATTACGGAGCAGAAAGTTGACCTGCCCTGATGTATGTGTCAGATGTGCAGGAATTTCCACCTTTAAATCACTCCCTATTCATTTGCGCATGTGACAACCCTAAGGAGCAGGCAACCGAGAGAGTTATTATTTGAAAATATATCAAGCTGTATTAAAAGACTGGCTTTAGAGATGATTAAACTATTTTTGGCATTCAGTGTTTTGTCTTCCCTTCAACCAATTGTTGAATCTTATTTTTACTCCATTTTTTTTCTGAGTTAGTCTTAACATAGAGAGACTCAAGGTTTTCATTTATGTAAGCCCTAAAATTAGTTGGTGATTTTTTTAGGGGTGTGGGAGTCATACAGGAGAGACTTTCTGCACTGGACTTTGAAAGGCACTTTGAGACAGAACTTGAAGGGCACTTTACCATCAAGTCTTTCGGCTGTGTTTACTTTCCCTTTGCTCAGCTTCAGAGGTTAATGCAGATGGTGATACTGTGTGCGCTTTTCAGAGGCGCTCTGTTAATCTGCGGGTGGTGGTCTCTGGAATGAAGCTCAGGCCTTGGTGTCCTGTTTGACTGTGAGTAGTCGTGTTTGTCTCAGAGGACTGGCGGCCAGGAATAAGCCACAGTGCCTAATAAGACACAGAGACCAGCTGGCAGGGTGCCACGGCATTTCTTGCAAGTGATTTTCTCATAAACAACATGGCTTCAGGCTGAAGAGGATGGTCACACAGTCTGCTAGGAATTACGGGTCAGAGTGAAATCTCAGGACTTGGTGGAGCCGGTCCTGGACACTCCAGAGTTTGAAATGAGTGAGTTCGTGGAGCCGTGAGTGCCTGTGGATCAAATGGGGAATGTCTGTGGCTGTGTTCGGGCTGAGAAAGAAGAACAGTATTTTGATCCTGCCAAAACTCCCTTGAGCCCTGAAAAATACTCTCCCGGAAGAAGATATTTCAGAAGAAAACCGATCCAGAAAATAGTAGGTGACACTGCCCCTGTGGGGCGAAACAGTGAAAGAGAAGGCAAGAAGGGTGGCGGTCAGCCTGCCAGGAAACAGCCAGCTGTGCCATCCAGAGAGCTGGTGCCAGAGGACCCCGCCACAAGCCCCGCACCGGAGGGTGGTGTGCAGCCAGCCAGGACAGCTGCAGCAGACCACAGTGAGCAGAAACCTCTGCCCGGTGCTCCGGACAGGGGCTCCTACCGAGTGATAGTTTCCTCTGCTCAGAGCAGCGACTCAGAAGTACAACTTAGTGCTCGGGACAAGACGACTTCAGAAAAAGATAGCCCTTCCTGTCGCACAGAGACAGAGAGACATTTAGGTGATGTCAACACAAAACAGAGATCATTCCTGAGAAAAGACGTTTCTCTTTTCCAAAAGTCAGCCAGCTTAAGTTCCGTCTGTGTCACAGAGAACACACTCAGAAACAATGTGTTTGTGGGAAACCTGTCAAAAAGTTACAGCAGTATCCAAGAGCACCGCAGGAGAGTTGACCCTCATGAAGCACACTGTCCTCAGTTTACAAAAAGGAGGTACCATTCCCTCTGTGCTAGTGTGCCCTCGGTCTCCAAGGGCACACCTGGGAATGATGGATGTGAGGTAAGTGAGAGAGTGTGAACGAATGCTCCCCCTTCTCACACCAGACTCGAGCTCTGTGGTTTGCCTTTCTAAAATGCCATCTGTGTATTAGCTCATGTGAAATTTAAGAGTTTTCTTATGTGAACACTGTAATTTCAACTTTTGTGTTAGCCATGTCTCTTATCCTCACTTTAATTTCAGTAGCATAAATATTTTAATTGTTGCATAGCTTGGGAAAGCCCTGATTGAACAGAATACTTAGCTTTAATTTCTTTAGTCTGTGGCTCTTAATTTTTCTTTTGGAATAGATGCAGAAACTTAGCTCTGTGTTAGATAAAAATTAAATTAGAAAATAGGACAGTTGAATATCTTGATGTAGATGGCTCAGAGGATTTTGATGTTCCTAATGCACACACAAAAAGATCAATGTTTGAGATACTAGATTACCCAAATATTGCCTGTTAGATCATTGCCAGTTATACACATATACACACAGTAGTTCCCAAATATATTCAATTACTGTGTGTCAATTAAAATATAAACTATTATATATTATTTAAAAGGAATAAGTAGTGACAGGACAATATGCAGTTCTTTCCGCTTTCTGCTGTTCTGGTCCATAGTCCAAGAGGCCAAATTCCAGTTCTCTATCAGTCTTCATGCACAAAACATTCACATAATTGCTTTCGCTTGTTCTGTGTGTTGAGGGTGGAGACACAGATTAACTTGCCCAAATTCCATGGCTCTGATTTGACTTTAGAAATTGTTGGGGCATCATGTCATTGGCACTGGGATATGACGCAGGCTACAGGAAGCTGAGATCTTTTTCCCTAACACTGATATTTAGCTTTGGACAAATTATTTGTCTTTCGAAAGTAAGTAGGTCAATGTCATTTATTTCCCAGGGAAGTACATTACTTAAATGTCTTCTCCGTGCTGCTGATGCAGGGTTTTCTTTTTTTTTTCTTTAAACTTTTCCTAACTTTATCTTTTACCCCAAAATACCCGAATACAAGCAGCATTCGTGATGCCCGACTTCATGGGCAGGTCATCGTGTCATTGGTGTAGATCATTGGCAGTGGCAGACAGAAGTTTGTTAGGGTTAGTATGCATAGTCATCACTGACCTTGGTGCCTGAGTTCCTGTTTATGTACACCACAGACCTAGCCAATGTTCTGCTTCATGAAGTTCTGTTTCTGTTTTGCAGTGGTTGCATTTATAAAGAAAACATCCAGCTGTAGCATTATCTGTGTAAATCAGGCGTAAAGGCCAGTGCAGAAGAAAGCATATTAGCTGCCCTGTGCTTATGAATGTAATTGGTTTGGTGTCTTAGATTTATTTCCCTCATTTGGCTTTATGTGAACTCTGTGTGCTTTTGTTGTTGTTTGGAAATCATTGCAGCCTGTTTAGGTGCACATAAGCCTTTTTGTCGTCATCCTCATGCCAAGTATTTTGTGATCTGTTATAGCAAATGTGTTTTTAAGTTTCCTTGGAAAATACATGTAGAAGTAAGTCAGAAACCTGCCACTTAGATTTGTTAGTGATTGTGCTACAGCAGTGTGTAACTAAGTGTAGTGTCGTCTAGATCAGAGTAGAATGAGGCAGCTATGCTTTTATCCACAGAGAGCCAGTAGGCTCAGCTGTTGTCTGTGTAATGGTTTTCTGTCTCTTTAAGAGACAAGCCACGCCCACTCCCTCCCCCATCCACAGAGGCAGGCTGATCTTCAGCTTCCGGCCTGAGCTCGCTCTCTTTTCATCTTCCTCTCGGAGAGGCAGCTTCACTTCTGCCTCTCTCCCCACTTCTCCACTT
>LOJH01030236.1:0-13108 GCA_001685095.1 Ellobius talpinus | reverse complement strand
GATGATGATGAAGTCCCAGATCTGGTGGAGAATTTTGATGAGGCTTCTAAGAACAAGGCAAACTTCTGAAGGAGTGACACTTGCAGAAGTTACAGGAGCTGCTATTTTATATCATGGCTGCTTTTTAAAGGTCTTTTGTTTATGGATCTGATCAAATCTAGATCGCTAATATTTTTAAGCCCAAGCCCCTTGGACACTGCAGCTCTTTTCAGTTTTTGCTTAAACACAATTCATTCTTTGCGGCAAATTAAGCTGAAGAAGCCTGGAAATAAAGTTTGGAAAAGGGTTAATAAAATTCTTTGCCTAGTAAAAATAAATAAATAAATAAATAAAAGCCTCACGTGTTAATTTGAATATTTTGAAAGCAAGCCAAAACTATTTTTTGAATAAGACTAAATTGAGTGGAGAAAAAAGTCAAAAAGGCATCCTTTTGTGAAGAAGCTTTCTTTTTTCTTTCTTTCTTATTTTTTTTTAAATTTTATTTATTTATTTATTTGTTGGCAGTTGGGTTGGTGGGGGAGATAGGCAGACAGGACCTCCCCCGTGTTATCTAGACTGATGTAGAATCAAAATTCTCCTGCTTTTGCACCTGAGATCTGGGTTTACAGGCATGCAGCATTACACTAGGCTAAGGCTATCTTAATATGACAAACAGACAGTTTTTAATTAATAGTCTGTAAAGGGCCACAAGGTGTTTTATAAAAGGGGTGACAACCTCATAATCAATAGGCTATACTTAGAATTTGCTTACCCTTGAGTCAAATGTACTAATTATTATTATTAATAATCCATGCTCCTTGAATTTAAAAAATCAATCATTCTATTATTTTAGTAAAGTGCATTGAAATACAATAATATTTTATCAGCTTTATAAGATCAAGCAAGCTAATACTGGCTGACTCTGCCATTTACTGACCACTTAAATACCATACCACAAAAAAAATCTGCAACACTCAGCAATTTAATCATTATGATAATCCTTTAAGGAAGGTAGCCCAGCTAACTCCACTTTGCAAAGAAAGGAAAATGAAGTTTAAAGTCAAGTTTAAAAATAATACACATAAACCTCAGTTCCTCAGTATGTGGATGTGAATACTAGTGAAAACATGACTTAGGCTTAAGAGAATTGTCCCTACAAAGAACATGGATGTGGTGATATTTTGTTTGTGATCAAACAAATAAAGCTTGCCTGAAGATCACTGAAGCAGAGCAGCCAGCCACTAGTTTTTACCTCTATGGAATCCTCAGACCGAATGGGGTAAGCTGTCTCTACAGGTCCTTAGACTGAATTCCTTGAACTCCTCTTTCCTCCCACCTTATATTCCTTTCTCCGCCCAGTCATATCCCTTTCTGTCTCCACTTCCTTAGTGTTGGGATTAAAGGCCTGTGACTCCCAAGTGTTGGGATTAAAGGTATGAGTCACCACCACCTGGCTCTGTTTCTCTTTAAGACTGGGTCAATCTAGGGTAGCCTTGAACTCACAGAGATCCATCTGCCTCTGCCTCCTTAAGGCTGGGATTAAAGGTGTGTGCCACCACTGCCTGGCCTCTATGGCTAATTAGTGTGGCTAGTTCTGCACTCTGATCTTCAAGCAAGCCTTATTTGTTAGATCACAAACAAAATAGCACCACATCCCCCCCTTTTTGGTCTAAAATAAAAAAAAGGTTATAACTAACATAAAAAAACTATATACAATAAGTACAATAACTATATACAATATATACAGGCAATAAATACATCAACAATGTCTAGTCCACTCAAAATATCACCACACATGGACTGTATTGGTTCCTTTTCTTCTCATTGTGACCGAATAGATGGCATGAAGGGACTTAGTGGAGGAGGGGTTTATTAGGTTCATGATTGGAGTGGATATAGTCAGGCATGGCCAGGAAGGCATAGCCCTGGAGAATGACTCCAGTCTGTGGTGCCAGGAGCCTGCTGCTGCTTGCCCATGCCTCTGAGAAGAGACGATGGCAGGCAGGAAGCTGGGAGGGTGATTATAGAGCCCCAAGTTCTTCACCTAGTAATCCACTGCATCCAGGGAAGTTCTATTTCCAGTTTCTGGACCTCCCCAAACAGCACCACCCAGCTGAAGGGCCAAGTCTTCAAACACGGGTGAGCCTGTGGGGGCAGTATCATTCAAATCCCTGTAGGCGAGTGAATATAATCTTGCATGATTACTATTACAGTTACTGTTGTCATGGTGCTTACTATGAGTATGTATTCTTACTATTTTTGAGGCTATTTGCTCAGGATCACAGACAGTACATTACAAAGTCAGAATATGAATTAATGCCTATATGATTTCAAACCTTCAACTCATAGCCAGTAAATGATGCTTTCAAATGACTAGGCCAGGAAAGCTTAACACGAAACTAGAAACATGGAAGTCTTCTTCCTTTTATTGAAGAAACACACAAGAAACGTCGTCAGGCCACAGAATCCATTTCTTTTTCTTACAAACCCTACATATATACGAACAAAGGTTCCCCACCCATCTTGTGGGTAAAAATGACCTTTTATCTATTTGGACAAAATAGATCATCTTAATGGTCATAAAATGGCATCCTTCTCAAAAGAAGAGGGCAAAAAACTAAAATTACTGGGGTGAGCAAGAACCTCATCATTGAGCCAGTGTGACCACACCATAGAATGGAGAGCCAAGTCTTTAGCCTGGCTTGCCCAGTATTGGTGACATAACACAGTGCAAACCGTTGGCTGAAAATACAAATCTCAGTGATCTTGATGGATGGCATTAGAAGACGGTGTCTCTGAACAAAGGCCCTGATAAGATAGGGTGATGGTGTTTCTGATATGCTCTTTCAAGTCTATCCATACAGTTGATTGTACTCCTGTGCCATGCCTCCAGCCACTGGGAAGTTCATGTGTGACACTGTGTCTTATTAAACCCCCTGAAACCTCAGTCCTAGTTTTATGTTTTTTTGGTTTTTTTTTCAGTGAATTGATTGAAGTATTTTGGGTTTCTGACTCTAAGATTTCCCTGTGTGTCTGTATTTTTAAGTTACGATTTAAGCTACCTACTATAGGCTACAGGCCAGACACTATGCTTATATGTCACATAATTAAATCTTTTAAAATTTTTTCTTTTCTTTTTCTCTTTTTTTTTTGTACTTGAGATTGAACCTAGGACCCCTTGCCTGTGAGGTGAAAACTCTGTCTCAGCCTCGTTTTCGTTTTACACTCTATTTTGAGACAGAGTTGCAGTAAGTTGCCAAGGTTGGTTTTGAGTTTGCAGCCCTCTCTCGGCCTCCAGGGTAGCTGGGTTTTTAGGTCTGCATCACTGGCCCTGCCAATCTTAGAACATTTACTCATCAAATGATTCTTCTAGACAGGCACTGGAACCCAGGAGTAAGTGAAGGTATCCATGCATTAGATGAGGGGAAAACTCCATGCGTATTTTAGTTAACCTCCCTGAAAAAGTAACATTTTTTTCTATTGCTAAAGCCAACAAATTAAGTGGTATTCATAAAACTTACACCTTTGCCACAGACAGAGATCACAGATGTTTTCAAGTCATAGTTTATGCTGTTGTTATTTTAGTTTTTGGGGGTTTTGTTGTTACTGTTGTTTTGGGGCTTTTTGCTTGTTTCTTTATTTGATTGATTTTTCAAGGCAGGGTTTCTCTCTGCGTAACAGTCCTAGCTGCAGTTTCCCTCCTCTCCTCTCCTCTCATTTCATCCCCCCAGATTCCAGTGTTTTAAGGTTAAAACATTACTCAGAGGAGGCTCTGGAGTTTTACAAAACTGTCCAAGGCACACGGAGTATGAAACAGAACAAGGACCTGTAGTGGGGATCAATAGCAACAGCCCCCTCCCCACAACTGACTGGTGTATGTGACTCCATTCTAGCCAAGGAGACATGAAAAGTCTGCTAGAGTGAGCCTTCTGGAAAGACTCCTTTCCCCAGGGAACGCCAAGAAGAGCAAGTTACTTTTGTCCCTCTGCATGCAGCTGTAACTCGATGCAGTGCCTGGACCGGCTACAGCAGGCTTGCAGCCAACCTGAGAATGACATCAACCCAGAGAACATCTTAGCATTCAGCAGGCTGCCTGATGGGTAACACCAAGAGCCAGCTCCCTGTCCTATCTAGTTTGGATTATGGTTTCAGAATCACCTCTACCCTATGCTGCTATACTTAGGCCTTAGAGAGAAGTTCTCACTGAGAACTTAACCCTTCAGCTGGGCCAAGAGAGAGCAGAGGGATCATAAGAGTCAGGGAAAAACTGGACCATAAATCCTTGAAGAGCTTCAATCTGTCTAAAGCGCTTCTTAAAACTTGGCAGACATTGTGGCATCCCAGCACAGGCAGGTAGATCTCTGTGAGTTCAAGGCCAGCCTGGTCTCAATTGGGCTGAAGTGGAGCATGAAATAAGATAAGAAAGAGATCATGCAGGACCTTGTGAGAAGTTTACCCTTAATTCTAATGTAATGAGAAATTATTGGAGAACTTAAAACATGCAAGCAGGTAAGTATGGCCCAAGGCATGACATGGTGCATTGCTCAATCTGGCTGTTGCTCTGTGGAGGAGATTCCACTGCAGAGAGAAAGTATAGCCATGGGGGGGGGGGACACATGGCTGTTGCAGGAATCCAGATACGTCGTAAGGCCTATTCCTATCATTTATTGGGACTTGTGTTTCTGAACTTCATTCTTTTGTCTATTCAGAAAGCCCTCATGGAACACTGCTTAGGAGCTGGGCACTGAGCTGGGAACTACTCACACCAAATTGAATAAAAAGCAGCTTCCAGGTAGGTGGTGGCCTTTAATCCCAGCACTTAGGAGGCAGAGGCTGGTGAAGCTCTGTGAGTTCGAGACCAGCCTGGTCTACAAAGTGAGTTCCAGGACAGTCAGGGTTGTTACTCAGAGAAATCCTATCTTGAAAAACCAAATAAATAAATAGATAAATACATAAATAAGCCGCTTCCATATCACTGGTGCTTATCTGTTTCCTCTATCTTCCCTTAGATGCTACCCATGATTTATAGCTTAACATAGATGGAGAAAGGCAGGAATACCAATAGAAATTGGGTTCTGTAGAAAACAGTAGCAGGAAACTGTTCATTAAGACGTCAGCCAAATATAGTGGCACACACCTGTAATCCCAGGGCTCTGGAGGTGGAAGCCCACAGATCTGGGCTACTAGGAAGACCCTAAATAAAATATTTTTAAAGAACAAAACCCCTGAGCTGGGTGTGGTGGTGCATACTTTTAACTTTAGTCCCTGAACTTGGGAGGCAGAGGCAGGCAGATCTCTGTGAGTTCCAGGCCAGCCTGGTCTACATAGTAAGTTTCACAACAACTTATGTAGAGAGACCCTGTCGTGAAAAACCAAAAGAAAAGAACAAGACTGAAACATCAAAAAATATGAGGCTAACCATGCCCTCCTCAGGCCCTCCTTAGGGATCAGGCTTAATGGTTCTTTTCCCTTAACCTTAAAGAACAGTAGGCCCCTGTTTCAGAACATCAGGCAATGTGAGCGAACTCCGGGAATGTTTATTAAATATTCAGAAAAGAAAACTGTTGGTCTAGTCATTTACAAAGCTCTGGGATGGAGGTTTTTCTCCCTGAGAGAAAGAAGGGAAAGAGACTGATGGCATCTTCTAAAGTTGACCAAGGCAATGGTCCAAAGCATCTTACATCAATCCCATCTGACGTGTGAACGATTTAAGAATCATGAGATCCTATTTGGTTTCAACCTGAGCCCTAGCCCTTTGAGGTTTAATTAATGTGCTCAATCAAAAACTTATCTGCACCCGTCCTGAATTAGACTAGAAGGGTTTTATAGAGTGCATAATAGTTCCTTTTGTAAGCAACACTAGAAAGTCTTTTCTACAGGCTAAATATGATAGTCCTGAGTGGGCATGGAAGCTGGCAGTAAGTTTTAAACATCTCTGCACAAACCCTTTTTAAACAACTGTAGTTCAGTAGGCAACTAGGGCTGTTCTCATGGGTTACCTAGAACTTCAAATGTGAATTCCCTATGCCTCCCAACCCCTAGCCACTCCAAACTCCTAATAAGAAAATAAAAACCACATTAGATATGTAATAAAAGAAATTAGTGACCGTTTAGACTAGCTTTGCCAAGACATTGGGCACAGCAAGGCTTTTAGGCTGCTAAAATACGTGTTGGCAAACCTTTGTGGAAGACATGGTTCCGATTAAAAATATAAAATATGGTCAGCAAGTAAAGACACTTGCCGCCAAGCCTTGAACCGGAGTTCAAGGCCCGGGACCCATATGGTGGACCATAGAAGCAATTCCGCAAAGGAGAGAAGGGAAATGACTTGACTCCATATGCCTGCCATGTGGCATATGTGTACACACACACACACACACACACACGTAAATAAATAGAAACAAAATCTTTTAAATACATATAAACCGGTTTTTTTAATAGCAAAATATAGAAACACACCCCTGTGGTCTGAGAGTTTTAGTGTGCCTTAGGAATTATCTGATTTACTGGGAAGAGAGAGCATATGAGGCTGTCTGCCTACTTTCAACTTACAAACTAAGCTGAAGTGGTGGTGCATGATTTTTTTTATTTTTATTTATTTTTTAATGTATGTGTATTGGTGCTTTGCCTGCATGTATGTTTGTGTGAGGGTGTCAGATCTTGGAGTTACAGGCAGTTGTAAGATGCCATTTGGGGTACTGGGAATTGAACCTGGGTCCTCTGGGAGAACAGCATGTGCTCTTAATCCCACTGCATGTTTTTAATCCCAGGATTTGGGAGGCAGGCAGATCTCTGTGAGTTCGAGGCCACTCTGGTCTATAGAGAGAGTTCCAGGACAGCACCGATGCTACACAAGGGAGACCCTGACTAGGGGGAAAATTTATAAACTATTTCTAAGGTTGGAACATGCATACAGCACAGAACAGTCTCACTGCACTTCAGGTAGTGTTTTATAGAACCATAATGCTCCTCTTATGAAGGAACAGCCTTAGGCACTTGGAAGAATCTGATATGTCTTTCCTGGTTTAATATCAAGTAAAACACCAGTAAATTCACTGGATCTGGTTAGATAAAATCTCTCATTACTTTATGCATATTTCCTAGGACTAAGACTTTTTCCTGGGGCACATGGGCACCATTTTTGTTTGGTGTGTTTCAATGCACACTATGTCTTGCAAAGGTCTGGAGTGACAATGAATGCAACCTCAACACTTTAAAACAAATATCACCTCAGCTTCAACTCTGTGAATTAGTGAGTGGCCATGGGCAGATTCCTTCTGAGACAACCAGCTTAAATCATACAGCCAGGAGGGCAAAGAGGCCTTTCAGAATCATGACTTTTTAACCACTGCCAAGTTCTCAAGGTAGAAAAATGCTTCTAAAAGAGCTAAACAAGCCCTGGATACACCTCAGTAGAAAGTACTTGCCTAGGCTGGGCAGTGGTGGTGCACACCTTTCAATCTCAGCACTCGGGAAGCAGAAGCAAGTGGATCTCTGAGTTCTAGGCCAGCCTGGTCTACAGAGCGTGTTCCAGGACAGCTGTTACACAGAGAAATCCTGTCTCGGGGGAAAAGTTCTTGCCTAATATGTTCAAGGCCCTGGGCTTGACTGGCTACACTATGAACATGGAGAGGAGAGGGATGAAAGGAACCAAAGGTATAGTTCTTCCTTTCCCTCACAGTTATCACAGAGATCATACTGAGTCTAAATTCTCACGAGATGCTTCCTGCTTTAGGCCTGACATTTATTGACATTTCTTGCACATACATGGTCAGCAATTTCACTTTTCTTGAACTTTCATTCTTGGCAAAATTTCTAATTTAATGCAACACTGAGAACATATCTAAATATTTGGATCCATTCCTGGGAAAAACAAAAGGGACAGACGTTTAGCAGAGATCTCTGTGCCGGCATGTCGAGGGTTGGAGTGGTGGCGTTTATTGTGTTTTGTTTTTCTTTCTGACTTGTCTGCTTTCTACAAGCCATGCCATTGGTTCAACCAGGCGCTGCAAGTTCGCGCAATCATCTAATCCCTTCTAGCATTACATTTTGCTTTTTTTTTTCAAATTCTTGCCTCATTATAAGCACAGCTTTATCAGGAAAAGAGAAAATATTTGCTTTCATGCCCTTTAATCCAACTTCATTACCAACTCTAATGTTCCCTCCTGCTAGGCTTAGTTTAATTGCCCACTATTGATGAATGAACCAATCATTCAATAAAGATGGAGTCAGAAAGACAATTGCATCAAACCTACCTAGCACAAGTCATTAGAATGTGTCAAATAGAAAGATAACAAAAGAATAAGGGATATAGAGTTTTAGGAGAAGGCTAGATGGGTCAAATGGCTGAGGAAATAGATCTCTCATTTGCCTGTTATCCAAAACTGTATTCATTCGGAACTCACTGCTCACTGTGATGACTGTCTCTAAACAGCCGATTTAAATAAGATTTTTCTTTGACATTAAGCTGACCTATCGACAGATTCTATCACAGATGGTATTTTATCCATCTCTAATAACCCACTGGCTCATCATATAAAACCCAATCGTTGATTTTTTTAAACAAAAGTTTTACTAAAAAAAAGTATAAACCAATAGTCACAAAGACACATAGTAGGCAAAAAGACATTAATACCAAAGGCTCAATAATTCACCCAAATTTATTAAACACCATATTTCCTCTAATAAAGGAATAGAATTTTTAATGTAACAATTTTTATTTACTCTTTAAAAGTTATACCAATGACACATATCAAAATAGACCATCTTCCATGATCAGCCATTAGGGTAATAGCCCACCCCAGCCTAGCCCACTAAAGTCTAGAATAGGAAGTAAAAAATAATACTTCTAGTTACAACCAGAACATAAGTGAACATATGCAGGCTTTTCCTCTTAAATTCCAGACAGGATATCAGGATTGTTAATACCTCTGTCAAGAGAATAAAGAATCTTACAGTGAATTGTCTAGTCAGGACTTGAGTTTTTATTTCTCAGCTAAGAACTATGACAAAGCTACAACTCTCCTAATGTATAAAGAACTATAATCCCAGTTTTTTACAAGTCAGTGAACTGAGTCAGAAAGGGCCAATGATAAATTTACAAGTTATGTCCTATATGAAATTAGTCAATACAGTATAGACTGGCCTGTTAACCAAGGAACCACAAATCCTGCTCTGGACCTTCTTTTTCTTTCCCACTCTACCAAATAGAGCAAGCAATCACCAAAAGCATTTCCCACAGGAAACCACAAACCCCAGTGCCCCTGGTGCCACCTGCAGCCCTTCTGTACAATGGTTGGCCCACCCCAATTCTCTCTAATTCTCTAGAGCCAACGGGTATACAACTGCACTAAACCACTGAATTTCACAATGTAACTTGAGACAAACTGAATCTGAAAGGCTATTTTATGGGTATTTTGCCTCCGCTCTTGCAGGTAATACAATCCATAGTACACCCACTGGCTTGCAGGGCCCGAGTCTCCTAATCCTCATTGCCCTACTTCCTCTGGTTCACTTCTCAAAGGAAGTATGGCTGAGAGGACCAGCCAGGAAGATTAGTCTTTCTTAATCATTGTGTTATTCATAATGGAACATAATGGAAGACTCGATCAATTTTTAATTTTATTTGTGAGTTTTACTTCTTTCTTTACCATAAAGCATGTTTTTTTCATTTTTAATATATTTTATCGATTTTAAGTAGTTGTTTAAAACAGAGTCTTCATTGTCTTGGAGTTTTTAATGACCTAGTAATAAAAAGGAGGGTGGTCTCAAATCATAGCATTTGTCAAATGAATCTTTTGACTGCAATTTTGCCACTGCATAATACTGAAAACTCAAAATCTGAAAAATAAACTTTGGACATCGTACATGACTTTGCTCAGCTGACTAATATTGACATTTTGCACTTGACATGAAACCGTGATATTCATCTGTCATTTTTGGTCTAAATCAGAAGGAGGGGGAAGGTACACTCAGTAGCTAAAGGATTATAGGGCTATCTGTAATTGACCTATAATGAAAATGATAAAATGCCATGCTTGAAATATGCTGAAGACAGCTTTGTTATCTTGTAAGCGTTCCATGAGGGCTATTTCATTTTCTCTGTAAGTGATTTCCAGTAGGAAGAGAGTGACTATATTTCTGAGCATATTGACAAAAACGTCTTTCAGTTTTATGGCAGCTAAGTGATTGAACAGAAACTCTGCCCTCGGCAGTTATATACAAGCCCTTTAACCTGAAAGAAGGGCCTAGATTGCCACATTCATTTTATTTCACTACGATGCATGTGCAGAGTAGAAACAAAACTCCCAGCTTTATCCAGCCTTCAAGTTCAGTCCTATATTTTTCCATTTGAAATGAACTGATGCTGATGTGGAGCGGACATGCCTGTTGGAATGCCCTCAGGCCTTTCATTTCTTGAATGATCTGCTAAGACTTGGAATCCACCCAAACCTCCTTGAAGCACCCCCTCTGCAAAGTTTAATCTAATTTAAATGAACTTACTCCTCGGCAGAAAATGCCCTTTCTTATTTCTCCTTGTTTTTTCAGTGAGCACATGGACATATTTTTGTGTTTCTAAACATGTGGGTGCTGAAACAATTCAGAAAGAGAGAGAGAAAAAAAGAAACGCTACATATTTCTTTACTCCAGTCATGTTAAGAGCAGTGGCAGAAAAACACCGTTCTAAAAACTCTTGGCCCTGGCACTGTGCAAATTATTTCACAATATGCAAAGGATTAAGCAGCAATGTACTCATAGTTCCTGTCAAATGTTTCTCTAGTATAAGTAATTCCATAAAGCCAGAGACCTGATATCTCTCTTTATCTTCTACTTATTTCTATATACTTCTTACATCCACATCTTTACAAATAAAAGTAGCAATAGAATATGCATTTGCCCAAATATGCATGCATGAGGATAAATGCAATCATATATGCCCAAAACACCATATAGGTTTCAAAATATTTAAAAACATTTATCTCTACAAGAAATATGTGAGTACAATATAGAAATTCTAAACAAATGGAAAAGAGGTATTGAATTCTTTCTGAACGCATACAGTGACTGGCTGTAAACCACTCAGCTTTTCTAAACCAAAAATTTGAACATTTATAGTTTTAGTTGACCGGAAATCTTCCGAAGAAAATTAAGATACTGGGCATGGGGGAAATGTAATGTTTAAAGAGGAGACACAAAGAGGAGACACAAAAAGTGATGTAACTGGAAGGATCACAGTGCATGAGGCTCATCCTTAAAGTTAATCTCAATCTCTCCCCCCCCNCTCCCTCTCTCCCTCCCTCCTCCACTCCCTCCCTACCCTCCTTTTTCTCTAAGAAACTTTCAGCTAAATATTTTGCTTTCAGTAATACAGGGGATGAGAAAATCCTTGAGGTCAGAGAAGGTGTGTTTTATATATGTTAAAATGAGCTATTCATCCCTGGTGATCATTAGAAAATGTCACCAGAGAAGAAATGTACCCAGAGGACCTTGCAAAACTCCAACTCTGAGAGTTCTGTTCTATCTGAAGACTTTCCATTGTCTCAGCAGACCATTCATTTACTCAAAAAACATTTATCAGGTATGATGATACCCAGCACTGCATTACCATCAGCAAGGCATTAAATCTTCAAAGCAGTTTCTTATTCTACACTCATGTTGACATATTTAGGTGGGGCCTTAAATTCTCTATTCAACTGAATGCCTTAGTTCCCTTATAAGTAATTTGTCATCTGAGGCACCTTGAAGAAGGTTTCATTTCTCACCAATGGAATTCTACCATGTATGATGGTATCATAAAGAATATAGATTGCAAATCCAAGTACTACAGATTAAATATCATTCCAGGATTGGGTTACTGGAATTAGACTTTTAGATTCTGCTCTTACTTAGAGCTTCAAGAAATAAATTTCAGTTTTGACAATCTTCAAAAACAAACAAACAAAAAACTAATCAAACCTTAGTTCACTATAAACTATTTTGTTTTCTTTCATTGTTATAAACAAAAAGAGGAATGATTATAAACTGCCTACACTGGAAACTCTAGCATCATGGGAATTTTCCCAGGCAGCTTTGTGGCAATCCAAGGAGGCTTCAAGTATGTTATAATTATAGCTACCGTTCATTATAGGTCTATTGTGCTAAGCATTTTATATTCAATACTCCGGCTTATTTTAGGCTTCCCCGCAGTGTATCGTAATTCCTATTTTCCTAAGGAAGAAATCAAGGCTCGGAGAAATCAGGCCACTTTCCCCAAGAGGCACAGTTTGCAAGTGTGTGCAAGAGAGGGATCTCTGACTCTGCACTCTTCTGCTTCCTGGATTAGTATCAGTTCTCTGTAGTGTGTTTCTATGCTCAAGGGGGAGGGAGGACCTCGCCATCACCGTAAAGATTGAAGAGATGAGGACTAATAATGCTGTCTGGGAAAGATATCTTAGTGCAGGGGAGAAAAAAGAAAAAGTAAAAAAAAAAATCAGGGGTGAAGAGAACAGTCACAGCTGTTGGATGAAGAAAAAAAAATCCCCCTGGAGGGACCCTGGCTCAATTTCCCCCCACCTACCCGGAGCTCGATCCCATTCTGGGCTCGGTGATTGACAGGCTACTACGAGCCACCGACGGAGGACCGCGTGGGGGTCGGAGCAAGCGTTAACTTCTCGGTTTTGCTTCTCCCATTACCTCCGCCCCCCTCCAGGCACCCGCTGGAAGCTTCCACCGCCAGTGTCGCGAGGCCGGGAGGCCGCTGACTGATGAGGGCGGCCAGGCGGGAGGGTGCTGAGTGAGGCCCAGGCTTTCTCGCCTCCCCGCCTCGGGACCCTAGCAGCTGCACCCGCCTGCGTGGCCAGCTCGGAAGGGAGCTCAGGCCCAAGGCCTGGCCTAAGGTTCTGGAACCTTCACCCAGGCAAACGGGTACGGCAGAGGCGAGGCCTGGGCCTGAGCTGTGGCCAGGGGGGTATTGGAGACCATGAGGCCTAAGCGCATAGGCTCAGGTTCTCCTCCCACCCGGGGTTGACCCTGCAGAAGGATTTCACCGTGTGGCTGTGAAGGGACGCAGCAAAAGAGCAGGCCCTAGAATCGGCGCAGGCCACAGCCGCCCTGCTCGCCTCCTCCTTGGCTCCCAAAGTTTGCCAGCCTA
>LOJH01030235.1:2208-13523 GCA_001685095.1 Ellobius talpinus | reverse complement strand
ATTGTTTTACACTTGTAAATTGTACATAGGTCAGTTATAATGGATTGTTTTTTATAAGACACCTACGTGAGTTTGTCTTTACTCATTGTGTCAGAATTAAATATAATATGCTTCAAGAAGAATGGTCCATACCAATTATTCCTAGTTTCAATTTATGTTATGAATAGACATTTCATTTATTCCAATTAGATTTTTGATGATATTTCTTTTCAGTTTTTTCCTTCCAGAAATTTAAACTGTCTGTTCTGTTCTTCATTGATGTTTACATTTAATGACTGAATCCATTTGTATTTTATTTATTTAACTATGATCACACCTTATCAGTCATGTATTCTATTCCATTAGCTTTCTTTTTTTAAAAAAAAACATTTTGCAAAGTGTTCATTACTTTTCTAAATTACTCATTAGGTTTAGAATATCATCAGATCAGTTCTCATTTTGCTGCTATAGCTCTGTAATCTCATTTTAGCATGTTCTTTGCTTTGCATTGGTTTGTATTTGAATGAGATGATTTACTGACTATACAATAAATTAATTTGTCTATGAAATAAATAATAGTTTCAGCTTATTTCTGATCCAATTTCTTCAATTATGTTTTTTGTGATTGAATTTTGTGAGTTTATTTTGCTTACTTTGATTCTACTGTCTTTTGCTTTTTCTTCTATCTTTCCCATCCCTGTTCTGTTCTTCTTCAATAAATTTGCATATTTAGTTTCCTAGATTATTTTCCTTGTCAACTAATCATATCAAGAGATCAGATATTGTTTTCCCTAAAAATGAGATAAATTTTGATCAACATTATTTCTATCTTTTCTGAAACCAGATTCTCCCAACCATTCTGTCTCAGTTTGAATTATTCTTGTCTTTGACTTTCTTTAGGTCAACTATGAGGCCAAAGAATATAGCACTCTCTTTCACTGAAAGAGATTCATTTCCTAGGTTTTAAAATGGCTTCCTTCCTTTCATTATTTTAAATGTCCAGGACACTACCCATGTCAGGAATTGGGCTATAGTGCACATCAGTGAGCCCTGGCTCACTTCTGTTTCTGTACAGGTCAATAAATTATGATAAGCTATGAAATGTGGCAGAGCTTGAAATAGCACAAAGCATGGAATTACATAAAGACTGAAGTATAACAGCTTTGATTATGACAAACTGACATTGCAAAGGTCTTTGTGACTATTCCTGTGGAGATACATCTGCTTTGTGGATGGATCATCAACTCATGCCTCAGTTACAATTATGAAAAAATGGAATAAATGTCAATATCATTTGTGAATGGCAAACAGGGTAGAGCTCATAAGAACAATTCCTAGGAGAGGGAAGATGTAATATTTGATGAATTCTGGTTATAGATTGGAATAAATTCAGCAAAACTTTCTTGGTGTTTATAGCCTGTGGCCAAATCAAATTGGCCACATGGGTTGATTTGGCATAAGCGGGTTTGGTGAGGAACCAGGAAAGTCAGAACATATAGCCCACTGATGTTCATGGTGACATTTTCATTTTCAGCTCATCAGTTTCAATGAGGGAAGGCCAGATTGAGTTTCACATCTTAAAGATAAAGCTGAAACACACAGTTTAATGCTGACTTGAAACATTTTTCTGTAAGTGACAGACCCAGTGAATGAGCTTCTCTAATCTTAGGTAGAAGCAAGTCATTCAATGTTCAAATCAATCATTGCCTATACATGGCTTTAATAACTGAATTAAAATACTTTCATTTTACTGGCTTTACAATCTCCTGCTATCATCTTGAAAATCTAGGAAGATTATGACAATAAAAGAATAAAAGAAAATTCAATTAATTCTATTATAAATTTCAAATTGAGTAAGCCATAAAAGAAATAAAAATATGCTTGACTTTTTTAGCAAAGAAAGAAAATCTATTTTTTGAAGTAGCTACATGGTAATAAAGTGCTCAAGGATATCAAGTAAAAAAATGGCAGCTTCTCAGTACCTCCAAATAAATAGAAAGACATGTGTCAGCTATTAACAGAGTAAAGAAAACTATTCTTTCTTTCTTTTGTTTATTAAAAATTTACACCTCCTCCCCTCCTCCCATTTCCCTCCCCTTACCCCCACTCCCACTCCCCCTCCTTCAGTCCAAAGAGCAGTCAGGGTTCCCTGCCCTGTGGGAAGACCAAGGTCTTCCCCATCCATCCAGGTCTAAGAAGGTGAGCATCCAAACAGACTAAGCCTGCAGGCAGCAAGCTAGCCCTGTTGTCTATGAAAACTATTATTTCTAAACAGATTTGTCCCACTTGTGAGCAATTATTTCCCCCATAGATATAATAAGCTTGAGAATGGTTAATTTCTTTGCTTAAATTGGCTTAGCTGTAGCATATGCCCTATACATATTTTTAATTATATGTTAAATCATAAATAGATCACTTATATTACATAACATAGTATAAATTCTGCATTGCCCATTTGCTTTAAATAATATCTATGTCTCTCAAAAAATGCATGCTAAGAAATAAATCACATCTGAAGAATGAGTTTGTTGTATAAATTATGGGAAATTATTGGAAATATGAATATATATGATATATAGAGATATGTAGTTAATAGATAAATATATTTTCTATATTTAACCTCTATGTTTGATTGGTGTGTGTGTGTGTGGTGTGTGTGTGTGTATGGTAAAGCAGTTTTCTCTGAGATAAAATTTCTATCTTACCTGGAATCACCTTAAGATCAGGAAGCAAATAACTCCATAGCTTCAGGAAGTCCTTGAAACTAACCAGAATCACTCAATCTCTCAATTCCAAGAATATATGAGCTTCAAGCACTATCAAAAGACACTCAAAAAAAGCTGAGTAATATGGAAGTAGCAGAGATTGTCCAAGGAACCTGGACAAAGCAGAGCCTACCAGAGCAGATCAGGAATGAAGTGATCTGCTGAATTACCTGGAAGAGGCTCAGGCCAACTAAGTTGCAAGTTGTCTGAAAAAAAAAACTCTCCCCAAACTCTCCAGATAGCTTTAAGTTATATATTATTCTTTAGGTATCCTGCTGATGTGAGTTGTCACTCATTCTAGGGTGAGTTTTGCTTATACAGAGATCATACAGTGACTTCTGCTACAGTAAGTAAACCCTGAATCATATTCCTGTAAGTAAGTCTAATAAAAGTTACTGGTTCACCAGACTGGACTTTAGGTATCTATACTTTGTTGTGCTGTTGATTCCTTATCTGAGATGGGAGGTCTTTCTGTTTTGTGTTACTTTTATTGGATAATGAATAAAAAAACTGCTCTGAGCCTATAGTAGAGCAGGGCAGAAGAGAGCTAGGTAGGGAAAACTAAATTGAATATTAGGAGAAAGAAGGCAGAATCAGAGAGAAGCCAATTAGCTCTACCAGACACAGACACTGGAACGTTACTGGGTTAGCCACAGCCTTGTAACCATGCACAGATTAATGTAGATGGGTTTATTTAAGGTATGAGTTAGCTAGAAATATGCTTAAGCTACTGTCCAAGTAGTATTGCAAATAACATTGTTTCTGTGTGATTATTTTGGTACTGGGCAGCTGTGAATATATGTATGGGCTCCTATTACACTTATCTAGGGGAAATATATATATTTTTTAAAGTCTCACTAGGAATGAGTCACACAACAGCCTAGAGTATGTTTGTGGGCATTTTATCCACTCCCATATTGAAAGACACTTCAATCCTTTCTAGCTGTTACCCAGAGACTCCATTCATGTGACTGACCTGAGAAAAGGGAAGTGTAATTTTCACATTGCACTTACCTGATGGCTTTCGAACATTTGAGACTCTTCTGTTGAGAATTCTCTGTTTAGATCCATTTTTAATTGGATCATTTGGTGTTTTGGTGTCTAGTTACTTGAATTCTTTTTATATTTTAATGGTCAATCCTATGCCCGATGTGGGGTTTGTGAAGATATTTTACCATTGTGCAGGCTACTGGTCTGTCTTATTTACCATGTCCTATGTCTTATACAAACTTTTCAACTTCAGAAGGTCCCATTTATTAATTGTTGCTCTCATTGTTTGTGCTCCTGGTGTTATATTAAGAAATGGTCTTCTGTTCCCATGCATTCAAGGCTACTTACCATTTTCTCCTCTAACAGCTTCAGTGTACTTGGATTTATGTTGAGGTCTTTGATGAACGTGGACTTCATTCGGTTTTGTTGCAGATGATAGACATGGTTCTATTTATATTCTTCTACATATCAACATTCAGTTAGGCCAGAGCCATTTATTAAATATGTTTCTTTTATATTTACTATTTTGGCTTCTTTGTCAAAAATCAGGTGCTATTAGTTTTGTGGATTAATTTCAATGTCTTCAATTCCACTTGCTCAACTGTTTGTTTTTGTGACAACCCCTAGTAACTTTTATTACTATGACTCTACAGTACAACTCGACATCAGGGTTGTTGATGCTTCCAGAAGATCCTTTATTGTAGAGGATTCTTTAGGCTATGCTGAGTTTTCTGTTTTTCCATATGAAGTTAAGCATTGTTCTTTCAAGATCTGTTAAGAATTGCACTGAAATTTTGATGAGAATTGCACTGAATGCGTAGATTGTCTTTGGTAAGAATAACTAAGTACATGGACGATCTTTCCATTACCTGATATCTTCTTCAATTTTTATCTTCAAAAACTTAAATTTCTTGTCAAACCAGTCTTTCACTTGTTTGGTTAGAGTTACTCCAAGATATTTTTTGTTATTTCTGTCTATTGTAAAGAGTGATGTTTCTCTTATTTATTTCTCATCCCATTTATCATTTCTATATGGAAGGCTGCTGATTTTTTTTATTTAATCTTTAATCCTGTCACATTACTGAAGCTACTTATCAGCTGTAGGAATTTTCAAGATAGAATTTTTGGGGTCACTTATGTATACTATCACATCATCAGCAAAGAACATAAATTTGACTTCTTTCTTTCCAATGTGTATCGCCTTGATCTTTAGTTGTCTTATTGCTCTAGCTAGAACTTTGAGTGCTTATATTGACTAGATATGGAGAAAGTGGACAGCTTTGACTTGCTCTTTATTTTAGTAGATTCACTTTGAGCTTCTCTCCCTTTATTTTGATGTTAGAGATTGATTAGCTGTATAAAGCTTTCATTATGTTTAGGTTTGTTCTTTGTACTCCTGATCTCCAGACCTTTATCATGAATGTGTGGTGAATGTGGTCGAAGGCTTTTCAGCATCTATGAGAAGATCATGTGGTTTATTTCTTGAAGTTTGTGTGTATGGTGGATTACATTGACAATTTTTAATATTTTGAACCATTCATGCATCTCTGGGATGCAGCCTACTTGATCATAGTGAATGATTATTTTTATGTCTTCTTGGATTTGGTTTGTCAGTGTTTTATTGAATATTTTTACTTCAATGATCATGAAGGAGATTTGTCTGTAATTCTCTTTGTTATTTCCATTTTTGTGTGTATGAGTATTGGGGTAACTGTTGCCTCATATAAAAAGTTTAGCAATGCTCCTACTGTTTTTATTGTGTGGAATAATTTACAGAGAATTGGTGTTTGTTCTTTGACATTCTGGAATAATTCTTCACTAAAACTATCTGACTCTGAATTCATTTTGGTTGGGAGCCTTTTTGATGACTGCTCCTATTTCTGTAAGGGTTTTAGGTCTACATAATTTTTATCTGGTCTTGATTTATCTTTGGTAGTGGTATCTATCCAGAAAATTGTCCATTTCTTTTAGATTTTCCAATTTTGTGGAGTACACATTTTCTAAGTATAACCTAATGATTCTCTGCATTTCTTAGGTGTCTGATGTTATATATCCTTTTCATTTCTGACTTTATTAATTTCTTTCTGCTTTCATGATTAGTTCACATTAGAGTTTGTCTACCTTGTGGATTTTCTAAAAGAACCAACTCTTTGTTTCTATGATTATTTTTATTGTTCTCTTTGTTTCTATTATTGTTGTTTTATTTTTCTCTTATTATTGTCTAATATTATATTAAAATATTATATATAATATATAATATTATATTATCTTTCATTTCTATTATTATTCTATTCCATTAATGTTTCAATTATTATTAGTATTATCATTATTGATTTCAGCCCTCAATTTGACTATATCCTGTCATCTACTCCTCTTTTCTTATTTTTGTTCTTGAATATTCAGTTCTGTTCTCCACATTCTCTACACAGGCCCTTAGTGACATAAACTTTCCCCTTAGCACTGTTTTCATACTGTCTCATAAATCTGTGTATGTTGTGTTTTCATTTTTATTGAGTTCTAGGTAGTTTTCAGTTTCTTTATTGACTCGGTTATGATTCAGTTAAGAATTGTTCAATTTCCATGAGTTTGTAGGCTTTCTTTAATTCGTGTTGTGAAATTGTACCTTAAACCACAATTATCCTATAAGGTACAGGGGCTTATTCCACCTTTTGTATCTTTTGAAGTTTGCTTTGTTACTATTTGGTCAGTTTTTGAGAATGTTCCCTGAGATGCTAAGAAGAAGGTAAATTCTTTTGTGATTGTGCAGAATATTCCATAGATGTTTGTTAAGTTCATTTGCGTCATGGCATCTGTTAGTTCCCTTATTTCTCTGTTATGGTTCTGTCTGGCAGACCTGTCCAGTGGTGAGAGTAGGGTGTTGAAGTCTCCCATTATTACTTTGTGGAGTTTGTTCTGTGATTTAAGCTTTAGTAACATTCCTTTTATTGTCCAGGCTTTGGAGTTGTAAAGAAGGCAGSTCAAGACAAGTGTCTCATATACTTGTAATTTTGTTGTTGTCGTTATGTCTCTTGCTGACCAAACCTTTCTTAGTGCCTGAAATGCAGCCCTTGCTGTCCCTGTCTGCTTGTTGACATCTGAAATAGTTCTTCTCCTCTGAAATGAAGCTTCCTCTATGATAGACAAAGTTGACTGTTTGCTTGAGGTTCTGATTCTTTATTAAAATGTTAAAATCATTGTACGTCATTCCCTAGGGTTGTATCTCAGTCTTCTTGATGCGTTCTTCATACCGAGGTTTTCACTTACTACTACTACTCTGTTTACCATGGCTTTCAGTAAGTAGTGCTGTATTGTTAGCAAAACACAAGTTAATGCTTCACACATCACCTATCTGAATGCCTATCCCCTAATCCTCCAGGGCTGTTGCCATTATTAATTCCAGGAATATTTTAAAGAGTAGCATTGAAATGCATCCCTGCAACACTCCTGTGACTTTCTTAAACTGGTCTCTAAGTTCTCCACAGACATTGGCTGATACAAAGGCATCTTTAAGGGCATTTTCTAGTGTTTTTATAATTTTCTTTGGGTACCTGTAGAACCAATAAAACACCCCTCAGAATAGCAGCTGAATGTGTCTGAGATGGCATGTCTCAGGAGGGTTCTAGGCACCACACAAAGAGATAGACTGGGGAACAATGACATTAAGAAACATCCCCATCTAAAGAAGGAAGGAAACTACAGAGTATGGCAATGATGCTTGAGATACTTCAGCTATGTTATGAGAATGAATGATGGCAGATACCCAAAGATAGCACTGATTGAAGGAGTGCACCAGATAAGGCAAATAAGAAGGGTCAAAAAAATGCTGGTTAGGCAGCATAAAGGGGGACTGTGGAACCGTGGTTAGGACTGCCCAGGACAGAACCACCATAAACAGGCTGCCCGTGCATGCTTAAGCATTGCTGGGGGATATATGATGATGAATCAATGCTTCCTTTACAATTGTGGGTGCCCTTGTATTTGGGGCATAGATGTTCAAAATTGAGAATTCATTTTAAACATTTTTTTCCTATGATAGATATGAAATGTCTTTGTCCATCTCTTTTAATGAATTTTAGTTTGAAGTCCATACTTTTAGATATTAAGATAGTTACACCAGCTTGTTTATTAGGTCAATTCCTTTTATTTTTGGTTTTTGTAGTGGTGGTAGTAACTGTTGTGCTTCCCTTCTTTGGGTTTTCTTGGTAAGAGGTTATTTATTGCCTTGTTTTTGTAGGTGCAACTACCTTTCTCAGGTTGGCACTTTTCTTCTAGTATTTCCTGTGCAACTTAATTTGTGGATAAGTGGTGTTAAAATCTGTTTTTTAATATAATATTTTCTCTGTCTAGGCTGATTGAAAGCTTTGCTGGGTATAGTAGTCTGGGCAGGCATTCATGGCTTATTAGTTTCAGCAGAACATCTGTCCAGGACCTTCTGGCTTTCATAGTTTATGTTGAGAGTTTGGGTATAAGTCTGATATATCTGCCTTTATATATTATTTGAACGTTTTCCTTTGCATCTCTTAGTCTTTCCTTGTTCTGCATGTTTAGGGTTTTGATTATTTTATGGCACGGGTCTGTTTTTTTTTGTTGTTTGTTTGTTTGCTTGTCTAGTCTATTTGGTGTTTCTAAGCTCCTTGTACCTTCATGGACATATTTTTTTTCTTTAGGTTGAGAAATTTTTCTTCTTTGATTTTGTTGAATATATTTTCTGTGCCTTTGAACTGTAATTCTTTTTGTCTATCCCTATTATTCTTAGGTTTAATATTTTCATGAGGTCCCAAAATTCCTGAATGTTTTATGTTAAGTATTTGTTGGATTTACCACTTTTTTGACCAATGAATCTATTTCCTCTATTATATCTTCAATGCCTGTTATTCTTTCTTCCATCTCTTGCATTTTTCATACTTGCCTCTGTACTTCTTCATATACTGAGACTGTCCATTTCCAGAATACCCTCAGTTTGTTTTTCTTTATTGCCTCTATTTCAATTTTCAAGACTTGAACTTCTTTCTTCACTTGTTTGATTGTTTTCTTGGCTTTCTTTAAGGGGCTTTTTTAATTTCCTCCAAATTTAGTTTGTCTTTTCCTCCATTTCTTTAAGAGAATTTTTCATTTCCTCTTTAAGGACTGCTCTCATCTTCATAAAGTTATTTATAAGGTTGTTTTCTTCTAATTTGTCTTCATCTGCATTGGGATTTTAAGTTTTTCTATTGTAAAGCCACTAGTTTCTGCTATTTCCATATTGTTCTTTATGTTGTTGAATGTATTCGTACATTGCCTTCCAAACATGTCTTCCTCCAATCAGTACAGTTGGTGCCTATGATCTCTCTTCCTCATGTTGATGCAGGTAGAGCCTCTGGCTCTGGTGGTTGCTCTTCTGCCAGGTGCCAGCGGGCCCTGTGTCTCCAGTGGTCCCTGATGTGATGGGGGATACTAGGAGTGGCAGGGAGGATACTGAAGCCTGGTCACTGATGCTATGATAAGTATGGTTAGCTCAGGATGTGCCACTGGAGGAGACTGGGACCTAGAGAGCAGGGTGTCCAGTTGAGAACTCTGACACTGACTTCTTCCAGTTGCTAGTGAGTCTCGTGATTCTAGTGGTAGTTGATTCAGTGGGGGCACACACACACACATTTAAGTTGGTTATTATGAGATAATTATCCTTTTCATTTGAGTTAATATTCAATAACTTTAAAATACTGTTATCCTCATAAAATTAAGTAAAATGTGTCACCTAAATGTTATCATTTTCTTAGTTCAGTCAAAATTCTAATGAGTGAAAAGAGACAGAGAGACATAGCTTTTGTTCAAAAACTCAAAACTGCAATTAGAAATCTCAAATCTCTTTTAGCCTAAACTTGTTAAATATAACAAAAGGATACTTAATCAATGATCAATTTTAATATTAAAACATTTAAAATTATGCCCTATTAAAATTCAGTATAGTCAAAACAGCATACAAGAAATTATCTGTTGCATGAGTTCGCTTTTGTGAAAAAAATGTTCTTTTATACTTAAAAGTTCTTTCAAACAAGGCCATTGTTATCCTAATAGCAAAACCAAATAAAGATCCAACCAAAGGAGAACAAAAGGCAAATACCTTTGATCAATATAAATGCAAGCATTCTTAGTAAACTATTTGCAGGTTGAATTTGAGAACACACCGTAAAATTATTCAGTGTAATCCTGATATCTTCATAAATAAAACCAAAGAAAAGACATTTGATAACAGACAGAATATTCAACAAAGTGTGCTGGACAATGAGATACTGACATGTAAAAAAATAAATTTATAGGCTCATTTTACTCTGAACAAAATTCATGTTCTAATATTCCAAGCACATCAACATAAGAAATGATAAAAAATAGGGAATCTTTCCATTTATAGATGCAAGGCAAGACTTTCTGAGAAGGAAGGACACTGTTAGCACAGACATTAAGATGAGAAATCAACAAATGGGAGTTCACAAAAGCAGAAAGCTACTGTGCAGCAAATGACACCGTAATTCAAGTAAAGATTCAAACTACAGAAAGGTAAATTTTTTATCAGCTATGTATCTGAGAGAGAGTTAGACTCCAGAATATATGAAGAACAAAAGAACTGAACACCAAGAAATGAACAACCTCATTAAAAACTGGGGGTTGAAAATAAGCAAAGTCTCTCAAAACAAGAATTACAAATGGCAGAGAAATATGTTTCATAAATCCAACCTCCTTCACCATCGGAAAAATGTAAATTAAAACTATTTTGTGATTTCCTCATGCCTGAGTTAGAAATGCTAAGATTAAAGAAGGGGATAGACAGAATATACTGGCATGTTTGTGGGGAGTGTGAATATTTTCACTCTTGGTGAGAGCTAAACTATAAAATGTTATGAAAATCAGTTTGAAAAACCCTCAAAATGCTAGAAATTTGTCTACAATGTGATCCTTTCATACAATTCTAAGCATATTCTGAAAGGATTTTGCTTCCTAATACAGAAATACCTTACTCTTTCATGTTCATTGATCATGTGTTTGCAAGATCCAAGAAACTGAAGCAGCCTAGATGTCAACTATCTGCTGAATGGATGGTGTAAATGTCTTTTATATATACAACATAATTTACTTAATGTAAAAAAATAAAATAAAATTCACAAGTAAATGAATGGAGCTGAAAATAATCATTTAGAACTGAGCCTCACATCTATGGGTTGTGACACCTTTGATGTCACTTATCAGATATCCTGCATAGCAGAATTTTTACATTAGGATTTATAAAAGTAGTAAAATTACATTTATGAAGTAGCAAAGAAATAATTTTGTAGTTAGGGTCATCACAACATGAGGAACAGTATTGAAATGTCACAGCAAGAGGAAGGTTGAGAATAAATGATATTGAGTCTTCCTGACACAACAAAGCAGTAGCATAAATGAGCTATGAGTATATCACATGACCTACACAAGAGCAGTCCAGTTAAATTCCAGGCTGGATGGGACAAAAAAAATGAAGTTTCCACCCACAGCTCATAATTGATTTTCAGAGCAAGCATACCCCAACACACACACACACACACACACACACACACACACACACACACA
>LOJH01030232.1:279-10642 GCA_001685095.1 Ellobius talpinus | reverse complement strand
GAGAAAAACGATTAATCATAAAAGGAACACACAGACCATCCAACCCAAAGTTTGGAACTGAACTAGTAAGGCATATGCAAATCAGTTCCAAACAGCTCATATTACATGAATAAATTAAATTATTTAAATGATATCTTACCCAAACATATGCTAGTCAACGGAGAAGGTATTTTGACTAAAGATGAAGCACTTACCCTACCCTGGTGTAGTAGATAAGGAAGTAGAAGTCCCCAAATAATTTTGTATCAAATTAATGGAAAAGCCACTTAAGTTTAAAGGCAAACAACATACTTAAAAATTACACAGCATTATAAATGTTGAATTTATATATCCAATATTAATGCTGCATCTGTTATTTTATAATAAATACAACATGTAAAGTCATTTTAGTTCAAGGCCTAAAATTACTTAAAATAAACTTTAGTTTGATTTTCAATATCTATGATCCTTTAAATCATTTTCTTTTTATTAATTATTTTTTTCCATTTATTTTATATCCTGACTGCAGTTTCCCCTTTGTATTTAGGCTCGACTCGTCAACCCAGTATGAGGAATGGGTTCCCAAATATCAGCTTAAGCATTAGGGGCAGACTCTTGACCCAGTACTAGAAGTCCCACAATAGACCAATCCATACAACTGCGACACATATGTAGAGGGCCTAGGTCAGTCCCATGTCGGTTCCTTAGCTATTGTTCCAATGTCTGCAACCTCCTATAAGATCAGGTTAGTTGTTTCTTGTGGTTCCAGGAATCCACAAGGATGACTCCAGATAAAAATCTTAGCCATAGTGGAGAAAGTACCTGAACTGAGAATCTCCTGTAATCAGATTAGTGACTACCCTAATTGTCATTACAGAACCTTCATCCAGCAACTGATGGAAAGAGATGCAGAAATCCACAGCTAAGCAGTGACCCGAGCTCCAGGAATCCTGTAGAACAGGATGGTACAAGGAAGGAATGTATGAGTCGGGGGTTCAAGTTCATCATTAGGGAAACTTTTAAATCTTTTGATATTATTAGATTCTAAAAGAATAATGTTGGTAAAATCAGTACCACCTATAACCTAGCTATGTGAAATCATAACAAGGTTAATACCTTTATATATAAAGATAAGTGATCAAAGTACCAAGTATGTAGGATGAGCTGGGGGAAGCTTTTTACCACAACACAAAGGCCTTAATTTATAAAGGTGCATTTACATTGAAGCCTTTTATTAAGTAGATGTTTAGATTCTCTTGACAGGAGAGTAGATAAGAATGAGAATCCATAAGAGTTAATAGTTAATGTTTATTCTATTAACTATAGCAAATATTTTAAAATATATTCTTCTCAGAAAATAATATAATTTGAATATACACACTAAGTTATTTTATTAAAAAGAACTAAAGTAAGATGTAAAGGTATTTTTAAGCCATTTTTATTTTGAAATGATAGGAAGTTTATATGTAATTATTTCTACTTGTGTATATGTTTATACACAAGTAGAAATAATTACATATAAACTCAGTATATGTAATTATTTATTTATATTGTGTGTGGGACCTCTTACCCCATCTGCCTGTTGGTTACCAGGTCAATAGGGGAAAGAGACAAATGGGGGTGACAGAAAACTTTGGCAGATCATGAGCACAAACATAGACAGCCCTCTAAAAGACAGATTTTAGTGAATTTTCTCAATTTCAAATACTCAAATTCAAGAATATAAAGAATTGGGAAGACTAGAAACAAACCCTAATTTGCATTTGGTGACATGCTCCTATTACAAGGCTTATTAAGTGGCAGTAAGGACCTATAGCAGAGCTCTTACCACAATTCTTTTCAGCAGAGTCAAGTTAAAAACCTTTTAGAGACAGCTTTTAGATATGGTCTCTCCTCCAGGCCCAGGAACATTCTCCAGGTAGCAGTAAGCTTTGCTGGAGGGAGGAAGCACTATTTTGCTGATATTATTGAAATAAGCTGCAAGGCCATGGAAAGGTTGTGATCTCTGACTAGTCCGCAATGTCTTCCAACAATATTCAAAGAAATAGAATACATGAAATGTTTTAGAAATATAGAGGCTTTAGTTCAGGAAGAGTGAGTATTCTTCCCTGTTTCTTCTCTCTAACTTAAAATAATATCAAGTGCAAGAACACTAAAGAAACATGTGGGATTTTAAATTTGAAGGAAAAGATGACTACTGACAGAAAACAACATTTAAAAAGTCAGCTTTTATTAAAGCTGAGTCTGTGACTATCCTTTAGTACTGGAAAAGGTGTATGTTATGTTCTTGTATACTTATTACATTACTATAACTAATAGTTTCCAAAGGAAACCACCCAAATGCTTATTAGAAACAAAATGAATGAATAGATTCTTAAATAGACACCCAATCTAATCCAGTATACTATTATGAATATGCAAACTCAAGCTACAAATTGACACTCAAGGTGTTTATTACAAAAACATATTGAGATAAGGAATCTAAGCCAAATAGTGTATACTTGTTATCCCAGTGGTCAAGAGGTGGTGGTAGATTGTAATTCATTTAAAAACATTTCAAAAATTATAAAAATATCCCCAGAATCATACTATGGGAGAAAAGTTATCTATGGATGGCACTAATTGACTGGAAACATTATTTATAATGTGATGTCTTATCAAAAGTATAGTGAGTGAGTGATGTGCATCAAAGAAAATATTTCCTCACCAATATAGAGAAATTTGGTTTGCACCTGCTGGATCAAATAAACTTATTCTTACTTCTCTGACACAACTAATTCAATGAAATGTCTATTTTTTTTTAATTCTTAGATGAAGGCCCTACCTGCTTTGCCATTGAGAGGAACAAACAGAAGTATTAACTGAAGCTGTTAATTTTCTGTTCTTGTAGTTCTAGTTGCTTCCATGTGCTGTGGTTATTATTATATTCCAAGAAGCTGCTATCTGTGGTAGTGTCAGAAAGTGCTGTTCAGACTACTGGTGGAGGAAAGACACCAATGGTCTTACCCAAATATGAACCCTATGATCTACAGTAACAAACTACCAGGCAAGGTGTGCCTACAGGTGCAATAATGTCGTAAGTACTAGTAGGATAACTAACTGGTATCTTATTAGATATAATGCTTTTTCTATAAAAAAGAAATCATACCTAATACTGTAAATGTAGTCCAAAACTCATGGCTGAGGAAATCATAGACCCTAAGTAGTGGTTCACCACTATAGTTTTGTTGAAGTAACAAGATGCAAAATGCCTTCTAAACATTCGCTGATCCTCATAAACACGTGCTACTCTCGACTTACTCAGAGAGCCTTCACTTAGCTAAAGATGCTGATAATGAGTTTAGTGACCAGTCCTAAAAATGATATTCATAATTATCCCTCTATGGCTCATGGAACATCATAGAAAAAGTGTAAAATAAAAATCTAAAATCTGGAATATAGGAATGAAAACTTCAAAATGTTGCTCTTGGAGATGACTTAGCCATAATAATCATGATCTCTTAGTACCATGGGTGCTTATAATAAATCTACAAGGGACAGGGCCCACAAAAAGGCAGTGAAGATTGAAGAGATGCCAAAAAGACCCTACCCTTTCATGTTGAATCCTTGTTTTTCAATGGTTTTTGAGGAACATAGTCTTCAATGTAACAACCATGAATTTCAAAAGTCCCAGTGGACAGTTCAAGCCGTGCTTATACCAGTGTCCTTGATTAAAAGCAATGGGTCACATAAGAAAATACATGAATATAGGATAGGGTCATGTTGATCATTTGTAGTTCCCTTGACTACCTCTGTCCTATTCCATGAGACACAATTGTCAGATTACCCCAGGCACCTCATTACTAACTCCTCACCTACTCAGCCTCAATGTCACTAGGCTCTAAAGAACAAGTAAGAGAAAAAAATAGATTGCTTAAAACAAAGCAGGAAGAAAAAGAAGAGCTATCACAAAATTAAGACTGATGGAAATATCAGAAGATACAAACTAAGACCATCTATGAAAAAATAAAACATCTTGAAGAGGGCTGAAATGATGTATCAATGAGAAAAAGTGCTTAGTAGACAAACATGAAGACTTGAGTTTAAATTCATAGCACCCATAGAAAACAAACAAAAAATGGCATACTTATAACCCCAGACAGGCAGATCCTTCAAGTTAGCTTGACAGTGAACATATACAAAACCAGGAGTTCAGAGTTCAGATACTGTCCGCAATAAATAAGCTGGGAATGATTGAGTGGGACTATCAACATGATCCTTGGGTCTCTGTGTTGATACCCACAAAACCACATGACCACATATGATATATTACACAGACAGCAGTATAACACAAACAATAAGAAAATATTTTGAGGTTAAATATTTTAATATTTTAAGTAAAAAGAAAAACTATTATGGGTGGAGGTTAGTTGATCAGGAAGATATACAGAGAATAGTAAACCATATAAAAACAGTACTAATCATAACAAACATTAGTGAAACAGTGAGTTACTAAGAACAGGAGCAAGAGATTTTTGAGGTGTATAAAAAGAGATTCTGAAATAAAATAGAGGAAATTATAGAGGAGAGGTAATATTTAAACAAATAATGAAAGTTTTCTTTATTTGATGAAAGATGTGAGCCTGAAGATGGACAAGGTTTCCAAGTCTCAGCGAGGATTAATAAAAAAGGTCATTTACTTGGATATATCCTGATGAAAATTTAGAATTCCAAAAGTAAATAGAAAGTCTTATATAAGCTCCTTTAAGAGCAAATAACTTTCACTTGAAAATTAATCTGACTAGTGTTTCATGTATTTATAATATAAAACTCAGCAGTCATGAATATTATCTACTAACACAAAGGAAGCTAGCTTTAAGCCACTTCTCATCTGTATATAGACAGGAACAGCACTGTAGTCATTAATGGATTCAAACTATCACCAAGTTATTGAAAAAATAATCAGAGAATTATAATACTAAATCGACAATAAATAAGAGCTAAGACATCGCAAAAGATTAAGATGATAGTGGGCAGTGATGGTAATGACTTTTTCAATTGAAGTAACTTAAATGATAATGTTGATATGGTTGAGAAAGTATGAACGTACTGTGGAGTCAGATTTCTTAAAATAACTTCGCCTTAAAAAGAGACAAACTGTAACAGAAAGCCTGAAATGGATTTAAACAAAATCTAAGACCTTGAAACTAATAGAAATGGAAAAGAACAAAATGCAATTTGACTGTCATATCTGTTTGAGGGGGATGATAAAGAAACTTTAATAACTATCTAATTCAAGTTTTTATTTTTCTTAGTTGTTGAAATTCAGTTTAACTAGTGGTAAGTGCATCATAATAAAACATGACATTTTTCTGCTGTGGTTTACAATATAAGTGTCCTATGATTAAAACAAGGGAATGTGTGGAATTTTGTGGATGTTGGTTTAAATGCTGTTCAATGACTGCTGACTAGGGGATGATATTGTTATTTAATTGTCAGTTTTCTAACTGGAAGTTCAGGAGACAGTGCACTAATAAAAACAAAAGATAGAGAGGTCAAATCTGAATTTTATTTATTGATAGACAATAAATAAAAATGTGCATTAAAAGTAATAAAATGGGATGATGAAAGTTAAAACATGCTTTGCTGTTTAAAAGAATAAATGGCATGATTATAGAATAATTAGAGAAGAAAAGTGTGAAGTTGAAAATATAATGCTCACAAATGCAAACTTCTGTGAGTTCTTGTATATAGATGAAGAAGGAGACATTTTAAAGATATCATATACACAGAAAAACATCTCAGAAAAGATCTAAGTGATATGGTTATTTATAATCAAAATATAAATAATTAAAACTGATTAAGAACTAGAAAGTTTGAATGAACCTATCAAGAAATAACAAAGGTTGGGCTAGAGAAATGAACCAGCAATTAAGAAGAACATTAGCTAGCTATTCTTCCTACAACTTTTTTCTCATCCTTTTCCTACCCTTTTGCTTCCTTATATGTAAAGCTACTTACTATTTGATCTGCCTGCACTAAACTGATCTAATCTCATTTTACGTACATTCTACTGCCCTCCATCTCATAATGCATTTTTCATGTCCCATGATTAGTGACTTGGCTTCCACATTATATTAATTTACTTACATAACACAGAATATTTGGATCTGGGATCCATATAAGTTAAAGAGTATTCATAATTTGTCTATCGAGACCTGGTTGACATTATTGAATATATTTACATGGTCCACCAACTTATCTACGGATATCATGGTTTCATTTTTTCTATGCATGAATAAAAATTGATTATGTATATGGACAATTGTGAAATGATGTACATAATTTCTTTATTCATTGGCTGATGGACATCTAGGTGAAATTCATTTCCTAATTATTATGGAATAATAATAGTCAAGTATCACTGAAAACAAATGTGCAAGTATCACTGTAGTAGGACAGGAAGACCTTTACGTAGAGACCTAAACATTGTCCAGCTCAATCATATGGTAGTTCTGTTTGTAGTCATTTCAGAAACCTCCAGATTGACATCCAAAATAGCTGTGCTAATACCATACTGATGCTGGGTGCTTACTGTGTTTGGAGAGTTACCACCATTCAGCTTGAAATCAATAGCAATCAACCACTCCATTTCAGTAAGACAATGATATCCATTGGAAAAAAATCTACTGTTTTCTTATCCCTTAAAAATATGAATAATGTATTCTCTCTCACCTTACATATGAAGACATACTAGAAGAATAAAGCAACATTTTAAGTTTCAATGCACAGTGATAATAAAGGTAAACTATATCTTTCTGATAATAACTAAGAAATGATATACTTGGACAGAAATTAGTTCATAATACTTTCTGATCATGATTTATTATGCAATAGCAAGTACAAATTAATTGCTAAACCTCCTTTCTTCAATTAATATTAGATAACATTATAAGTCCTCATAATTATGCTAATTACAATCATCAGTATATTTTGAGTGAGTATATTATATAACCATTAACATTAAATGATTAAGATATTTTCACTTTCAGGAAAAGATAATGTTACTTATTCTATTAAATAAAGTTGTTTATATTCCTAATTTGTTAGAATCATACTAATAAAAAGAAAGTAAATATTTGCAATATGAAATTTAAAATAAGCTGATAAATATATGTATATATACATATAGGATGTGTGTATGTATGTATGCACACATGTGTATATGTTTAGCAAAGAGGAATGACATTTTCAATCAGAGTTTAAGATGCCACAATTCTACATATATGCATTCTTGAGTCTGTCACCAATGTCATTATGAAGAAAATGCCAACTTCTGAGGCCAGCTCAGGTATATCCAGACCAACTTTCATCATCCATACCTAGCATGGTCTTGAAATACTGATACAAGAAAACATTTCTCCTTGCTGCTTTACTCAAACAAGGTATAGTGGAGGCTCTGTCTTCTCAGGCATTCTTTTTGCGGGGATTCCACTTCAAATAATTATACATTTCAATGCTCTAGACACTAGAGATTTTGATGCTCCATATCTCACTTTTAAAACACATTCCCTCTTGTTGCAGTAAAAACAATGATGTTTCTCATTGATGGAACCATTTTCTTTAACAATTAGAGCTGTTTCGTCTGCATCCACTATATATGCAACTTTCAACATGTTTACAAGTATTTCCTCATAAAATCACATTTTTTCATAGTGTATCAGCTACAGTCTTGACTGAATTCTCATTATAAACTGGTATAAGAAGGGGGATTATTGCTTAAATTATAGGCTTAAATTTACTTACCCCTCACCAAACAAATTAATCCACTTCTAAATTTAGCCTCACTCTAATATTCAGAGGATGGGAAAAACATCGCAAGATTCATTGCCAGAATGTGACAAAAGTGGCCTCCAGTTCAATTCTGAACACAGCCCTCCTTCCATTCTGAAACCTAATGAAGCAGGCCTTCACTGGCTACATTTTTAGTAAAAGTCTCTTTTCTACAAAACTACCAAAATGGCGTTATCACAGTAAGTAGTGTTTAAAGAATTCTTGGGCTCCTTTATAACCCAGAGTTCCAAACATTTCAAGGCTCCCACAGTCTAGGTCCAAAAGTCTGCACATAGTCTGGTTAATTATAAGAGCAATAGACCCACTTTTCAGAGCAACTTTTCTTTTGACAGTTGCTTGTCTTCTCATTATAATAGAAGACCAGAACAACTTAAGGAACCCTTAACAATTAGAAGGAATATTCTTCGCTGTGCCAAAAGAATGCAACAAGTGTGCAGTCACTCCTTACATTTGTCAGTGTCTGGGATTAGTTATTGTGCCTTATTTAATAGGATATAATGTTGCTTACTCACTTTTCACATATGTTTACTGAGGAAGAATGAAATACAAAAGATAATTTTCCAATAAAAATGTTTTCCAAGTAACATGAAACTAAACAGAAAATAACTTTTATAATTAAAATGTCTAACAGGTACCTAACAATGTTTTGTTACTCTTTCATGATATTTGAAAATATATGACCCTTCAAAGATAGACATCTGGTTGATATAAAATAAATGATGTCATAAAATGATTTAAAATCAATGATAAAACAAAAATTCAATGATTCTTTTCTATAAATTAAAGTCATGTAGTCCATTAAAAATACAATTGTTCATAAATATGGTTCTTATCATATATGATGAACATCTGCATTGATTGTATCTTTGTAAATTTTTTGTCTGTGTTTTTGTTTGGGATTGTAAACGCAGACTGCTAGTTCATTCCCTGCCTCTCAGACCAGAGTAATCACACAGAAACTATATTAATTATAACACTGTTTCGTCTATTAGCTCAAACTTCTTACTACTAACTCTTACATATTAACTTAGCTCATTTCTAAAATTTTATATTTTACTGTAAAGCTTATGATTTGTTACCTCTTGCTTCTTGGGTGGCTATAGGGTATCTGCCTGCCTTAGTCTTATTTCCTCCTCTATCTCTGCTTGGATTTCCTGTTGCTATATTCTGTCACTTCCTTTTAACAAAATATAATAAAACATTTTCACAGAATACAGAGGGGGATGACACATCATGGATATTTTTTTTAAAAGTCTAAGACATTAAAGAGTTCATTCACAGAAATCAAATGTATCCTAAGTTACCACTGTGATTAATCTGTGACATATCTAGCAAAGTTCATGTTATAAAAATATATTCAGGATGTCAGGTGAATTGCTCTATACCTTTAGTCCCAGCACTTGAAAGACAGAGGTCTCTGTGGGTTTGAGACCAGTCTGGTCTACAAAACAAGTTAAGGATAGCCAGGGCTATTCAATGGAGACACCCTTTCTCAACCTTCCCAACCCCAAATTGATTCAGGTTATGAGTATTCTCTGAGATTGTCTGATATTTGAAATTTAAGTAGTCAGTAAAATAACACTAAATACAGTCAACCAAAATGATGGTATCTGCAAGCCTATAGATAGCAACATACTTTGTTTTGTTTAAACTAGGTTAATATGTTTCCTGTGAATCTTGAGGTTGTTCTATAAAGTGCCAAAGTAGTATCACTAACTCAACATTTACTGATGAAACATGTCTTGTAAAATTTCTACTTTGATGTTTATTTTACTGTCCTATCAAAATTATTTAGATAAATATATTTTTCAACTTCCTCTATTGAAATTTTGTTTTATAACAATAAGACAATGACAATTCAGAAAATCCCCTAACCTAAAACTTGTTAACTTAAATATCAGGGAAGTATTCATACATGTAAATTCACATATTAATTAATTTTCTTACTACAAAATATGTCTATAAATTCATTGTATTTGTTTTTAATTACCTCACAAAACTATGTTTTTAAGTATATTTTTATTTTTTATTTCCTGATAGTCAATAATAAAATGACTTTGTACAAGTAAGTCTCAAGTTTGGATTATTCAAAATTGAAAATTTAACTTTTATGATATTGGATTTGAAGGCAAACAAAAGTAAATCATATGACAAAAATGATAATGTCTTTAATGGTATATTAGAAAATGTATTGGACTTTTTTTCCTTTTGTATCCATCACTGGATCACAGTAGCCAAAATTAAATTCAGTCACTTGGTGACTTCTGACCAAAGCAAGAACCACAAACAACATTTCAATGCAACTTCTCACATTTGGAGAAATATCATGTCTTCTCCTCCCCCACATTTTGAAAGAGCTAGGAAAGGATGTTTGATCTATGCCCATTTGATAGAATGATTATGTTCAGGTTGTTTGATGACACTACAAAGGCCAGCAGATTTGCAAAGTGGTCCAAGTGTACAGAAACAAATATTTCATTTACATTGAATGGATCCAGCGAAAAAGGGTAACAGCACAACTTTCCATGTGGACATCCACCCCAGGAAGGTA
>LOJH01030231.1:0-17174 GCA_001685095.1 Ellobius talpinus | reverse complement strand
TGATGATTATCTCGAATATCACCATAGAATCTTCATCTGGTGACAGATGGAGATGGAGACAGAGATCCTCATCAGAGCAATGGACTGAGCCCCCAAGGATGTTTTCTTACTACCTCTCAGTTTCTCCATGGCAGGTCAAATGACCTAGAGATTCTAAATGTGTCATATTCAACATTCAACTCCAGCCATTTATAGTCTCCTCTATCCATTCTGGCTCTCCTCTGAAGACTATCTTCTACGCACCTATTAAGCTTTAGTTCACACTATCCCTTTCCAGGAAAGATCTATTTATCTTTTCTGCATATCTCCCATCAGACAAACACTAGCAATATTCAAGTGTCATTCCTTGGCCACCTAATAAGAGAGTATAACACCCTACAGGCTGTTGATTTATTTAGGTGTCTACCCCACCTATATATGACCCGTCTGGCCTCCAGCCCAAATACACATCTTGCAACTAAACCATGAGATCATTTGCTACCGAAATGTTATCAGTGTTTGTACTTTACCCTTTACCATCTAGTCTCAGTACAATATCTAATACCTGAAAAATAGTGACTAATGTCTCGCGAATAGCTGATGGGGAGAGAAGGTGAATGGAAGCACACTCAGCACACAAAGAATTCTGCTACATTTCCTCTGTTCTTCTAGGCATCCTTAAAAACTAATGCTGAGTAAAGAGGATTCTTAGAAGTGACACAGATATCACATCATTCACCTAATGAAGAAAGTGATTGAGCTGACAGCTGGCCCAGAAAAAAAAGCTACACAAGTATTTTTGCTTTTCTTCTTTTTCTTCAAGAATGACTTGCAATCTGCAAAAGGTAAAAATGATGAAGAGGCAAGTGTGAGAAGACAACGAGGAAGGACTGAAACTCTTTAAATGAATCCAAACCTTTAGGCTTAGTGATTTCATCCTACAAAATTAAAATAAGTCCCAGGTGTGACTACAGAACTTAACCTACAGCCTCTGACAAAGACTTGTTAGAAAAAGGACTATGTCCTTTAGTTTAAAATGACAGAAAAATACAAAATATGGGAACTGCACGGAAATGAGTATCACCTTGTCATGGATGGATTTCCAGCAAATGTTTTTAAAGGTTATTGTTGTAGCACTAGGAATAGTAAGTGACGCTCACTACTAGAAATGGCTGACCTATGATAAATCATTACTCAATCCCTTTCTCTTATCCTTTATTAAAAACATGATTATTATGTAAATGAATATGAAATGTGTAGTTGATGCTGAAATTTTGACTTTCAGAATAATTGTTTTAATCAACCTTCTAGCTGCTGCTTGCTGATAAAATGGCATGATTTATCCTGGAGATCATCAATATTTGGCCTGAACCCTTTTTACCTAAGCACATTTATAAATGGCAGAGGAAAAGTATAGCTCAATATAACCAATAAAAAGGAAATTCAAAAATAAAAAATAAATGGTCATGTAACCTTCTTCTAATTAATTATTCATTTGAATATGTATATATAAAGGATACTGAATCAAAAACATTAGAATCATATGCTACTGTGACACTCAGATTTGAAAAGCTTATCAACACATTGGAAAATTATCTAAAAGTAATTGTATATAAAGGAGTTGAAATACCTGTAAATCTAATAGTGATATTGCAGAAAGCATTGTGTCTAATTTTAGATAACATTAAAAAGCAACTAAAATGATTACAGGGAAACCCTTCAGTTTCAACCATGCCTTCTTGGTTAGCCCTCCTCTAGAACTGAGCTACTTTGCCTCTGTCCCTCCAGATTCTTTCTTTGTAGGAAGTAGATGTGGCTAGATTATTTGAGTAAAGGATATTGGTATCTTCATTCTCCACCTAACCCTAGTGACTAAGAATTATTCAATGAAAAAGTCACGACATTGAGAGATTCTTTGCCTCTACTTAAGATCAGTTTGAAGTAGCAATCCAGCATGAGTATATTGTGCAGGTCTTAGATCAAACATATCTTCATAGGTCTCCAGTGTGGATACTGAGAACTATTCATGTGTAGTTGGTATAGACAGTGTAAGTAAAGGAAACTCTGTAGCTACACCACAAAGTCGTGTTCTCTAGATTTCAGGGTAATAGCTTACTCCATGATCTCTTCTGATTCTCTTCATCTTACAACCATCGCAATCTCCAATAGTGAGCACTCATCATGTTTCTGGATTACTGGAAGAAACTCTGGGTGTTTTAAAGAACCAAAATCCCTCTTTACTAACTATGGGGCCTTATAACACTAGTGTTTTAATTTGATTACTTCTTTGTTCTGCTCTCCTCAAAAGATGCAATTCCTCAAATGTCCACAAACACCAGAAAGGGCAACTGCCAAATCAAATACAGACTTTGTATGTATTAATGGCCATTACAAAAATATCTTTTCTAGACATTACTAATAGTTTTCAGTCAAACATTTAATGAACGGTTAAAAGTACTTGGAGAAACAACTTAAATCAGGGCAGGCGGGCTTATCTTTGGAATGAGCTAGAAACATAATGTGATGGAAATCTATCAGTAATCTATGAGGGTGACCCTCGCTAAGACCACTAGCAATGGAGAATCTAGATTCTGAACCGGCCATTTCCTATAACCAGACAAGATTTTCATTGGAGGGATTGGATCAACAACCCAGTTATACAAACATGGACTTTACAATTTGTCTGCCTACAAGTTATACCAGGGTAAAGGTGGAACAGAAGTTATGAGGATGACCAACCAAGGACTAGTCCCAGCTTAAGACCCTTGCTATAAGAGGAAGCATACCTCTAACACTGCAAGGAGAGCCAAGGCCTAGAGGCTGGAAAAGCCCACAGATCTAGGAAAGAGCCAACAAAACACACTTGTCAAAAAAAAAGTTAATGAAATGATTCTTAACGATATTCTACTCTACTTAGAGACTGGTGCCTTGCCCAACTGTCATCAGAGAGGCTTCACCCAGCAACTGATGGAAACAAATGAACATCCACAACCAAATATTGGGCAGAGCTCAGGGAATCCTGCAAAAGGGGGTGGAAGGATTGTGGGAGACAGAGGAGTCAAGGACACCACAAGAAAACCCACAAAATCAGCTCACCTGGGCTCATAAAAGACTCATGGAGTCTGAACCATCAACCAGGGAACCTGTATGAGACTGGCCGGCCTAGGCCCTTTGCACATATGTTGTTGTTGAGTAGCTTGGTCCCCTTGTGAGACATCTAAGAGAAGAAGGAGGGGCTGTCTTGAACTCTGTTGCCTGCTTTTTGAACCCTTTCCTCTTACTGGGGTGTGTTGTCCAGACTTAACATAAGAGGAAGTGCTTAGTCTTTTGGCAGCTTGATATGCCATGGCTGGTTGATAGCCATAGGAGGCCTATCCTTTTCTGATGAGAAATGGAGGAGTAGATAGAGAGTGTATGGGGTAGTGATTGGGAGGAGAGGAGGGAGGGGAAACTTGGTTGAGATGTAATAAATAAATATTTTTAAAAACTTTGTTTAGGAAACAATTAGAACTCCAGGATACTATCTTAGCATGAAAGATGACTGAAGTGTTTTCTCTAAGTTAAGAAAAAGAATAAGGTTCACTCTTTCAACTAAAGTCAAGTACAACACAGTTCTATATTGGTGAAAATTCTCACCCTGAAATTCCTTCCAGTGTGTATTTGGATGGAAAGATTGTCTTAGACAGCACCATATTTCAGCTTTCTCTTTTGAGTTAGAGCCAGATTCTACTTAGTAATTTTTTGTAGGTCCTAACTTAGTTAAAATGATCATTGCTGCTAGCATTTCATTTTGTTTTTAAAAAACATTATTTGTTTTACATCCTGACTACAGTCTCCCCTCCCTCCTAGTCTCCAAGACCCCTCCCCTCAAATAATCTAGCTCTCCTCCAAATTTCTTCAGAAAGGAGCAGGTCTCCCATTGACATCAGTGAAACATGGCATATCAAGTTGCTGTAAGACAAAGCACTGCCCCTGTGTTCAGGCTTGGCAAGGAAATCTAGCTTGAGGAAAAGTTTCTCAGGAGCCACTCAAAGCACCAGGGATACCAGTCAAAGCATCCACTCCCATTTCCATGAGTCCCATAATTACACCAACCAATACAGCTCCATATATGCAGAGGGCCTAAGTCAGTTCCATGCAGTATCCCTGGTTATTAGTTCAGACTCTGAATCCACATGACCAAGTGTTGCTCTTTCTATGGGTTTTTTTCTGTGATGTCTCTGACCTCTCTGGTGCCTACAATCCCTCCTCCCTCTAAGTGGGACTTCCAGAGCTCAACCTAATGTTCGACCTTGGGTCTCTGAATTGGCCTTCTTCAGTTACTGGATAAAAGTACTCAGAAGCCAAGCCAGAGTAATCACCAACCTCTAATCAACTAGACAGATTGAGGGTTGGTGGGCATGGAAATTTGATGGATTGGATTTTGGGTTGGGCATACAGGGAAAGCCCTGAGACAGAAGACTGCAAATGGGTTAGGGTAGAAGCCTGATGCAAGGGAAAATCGTAGGAACTTCAATGATGTTCCCAGCTAAGATTTCTGGCAGCAATTGATGCATAGCCTGAACTTGGCCTTCAGTTTTTGAAACATAATTGACCAATGTAGTTTATGCTGGCCTTAACCTTGAAGTTATTCCCCTATCTTAGCCCTGGAGTTGTGGGGTTATAGGTATGGACTTATATACTCAGTTTATCATTTGGATCCTGCTAACAATGTGGCTGGAGGCTCAACCTTCAGCACAAAACTATTGCTGGCACTTCTAACTTTAGGGTGTTGTCTTTCCTTTCTTCATGTGTGTGGCATCTGTGAGTTGAGTGAGTCACAATTTTATTCTATTCAGAGAAAGTGTCCACCTCACAGCAGGAAAGATGTCTTATGGAGGTGTTTCCTATGTGAACTTTCAACATTATTTGAGAAGGTAGATCTCTCCACTCATGCTTTCCAAAAATAGCTGATAGCCAGTGTCTAAGCTAAAAACAAAATTAGGGCAATATAAGTGAAGTTTCTCCTTGCCTTATCCTGTCCTATGGCTATTTTGAGATTCAGTTTTAAGATTTGACCCTCTTGAAAACTATCTGCTAAAGATTTATGCTTATTTCTGTAGATTAATATTCCTCTCATTCTTCATAAGAGAAATTTCTTTTTGTATTAAGTGGTAGTTAATACAGAGTCTCACAACTGTTCAATGTACAGAGAATACTTAACAGTGAAATACTTAGCTCTAAATTAGACATCTAGATCATTCTGTCCAAATCTCATGTTAGATTAAATATATATTCTGATGCACTTTGGCTACAGTTGTGTCAGATTCTCTGTGCTAACCCTGGGAAAACATTCTTCCTAGGCAGCTGCTTTTGTGGAGTAGGAATTTGCTTCATATGTATTTTCCGGGTGAATTTTTCTCTGTTCACATTAGTTTGTATCTTTACAGATTAGGTCCTTGGATGGAATGAGCCTTACCGTCAATGTATCTTTCCAGTTCCTCATTAAGGAGTACACATTTATCTTCAATTGTTTATCCCACACAGTTGAAGCTACTTTATTTTCGAAACTTTCCTTGTCAAAAACTTTCAAAATTCTAACACATCTTTTTCTCAGCCAAATTAATTAGGCTCTTTTCTTTAAATTCAACTTCACTTATGTTTTCAGGACATAGGCAAAATGAAGCCACAAATATCACACAAATAGTTACGAGTGTATTCCTGATGGATTCTTTACTCCTTTAAAAATTGTCATGAGCCAGACACCCTCTCTGTACAGCATTTTTATTTTCCAAGCTTTTACCAGAATGGTCCATCAAATATATTTTAAAAGTGTAAGGTGTTATGGGATATTTGTGTACTATGTAAAAGTATATTGCTGTGATTGGTATAATAAAAAACAGAATGGCCAATAGCTAGACAGGAGGTATTGGAAGATAAACCAGGGAGAGAAGGAAAGAGGAGGAAAATCTAGGCATACAAGAGATGCCAGGAGACATGGAGAGGAAGCAGAAGGGGCAAGATGAAAGAGAGGTAATGCAGTGCCATGTGTCATCACCATGTGCTAAGCCGAGCCAAGAGCAGCTCATGTCACCATGAGCAGCTGATGTGTCAGTTTAAGATTTGTCTTACTGTGTCAGAGAATGCTGCAGGTAATTATTAAAGCCTGATTCAGACACAGAAAACCTCTAAAAAGATACAGGATGTTTAAAATGTGCTTAAATGCTGAAGGAAGAAAAGAAAATGGTTGTGATAGTCATAGAAAAAGATAGTTTAAAAATAATAGTGACCTTAAAGAGAGAGTAAAATACTTTAAAAAGGCCACATACTAATGGGAAATACACAGGGCATCAATCCTGTATGGTGGTTTGTTGACTATGATTTTTTTTAATGTTGATGAACAGAGGAAAACAACTGCTGAGAGAGACATTGAATTGTAGAAGGGACTGTTGAATTAAACCAGCCTATGTACTTCCTGGTGTCATGGCTTCAAAATGGAAGCCAGAAAATGTGTTGCATTGGGGAGGGGGGGCATTATGGTTTTGTTTCTACAGGAAGCAAAAAGCTATGGATTCCTTCAAAGTTAATCAAGATCAGATCTTGGGGGAGATCTTCTGAGGATCTTGGCTGCAGACATGAGAGAAAGCACCAAGAAAGACTATGAGACAGGTGATGTATAAGCTGATACCTCGACACAGGAATAGCTCTGAGACTGCATGAGATATAATAAATCTTGTTGGCTACACAGCCTTATGACTTATTACATGCATTCCTTGCATATGGATAGATAAAGATTTATATTACAATTTGGTTATGCAATCCTAATGGACTTGCAAAGTAGACAAATTCCCTTTACCTCTCAAACATAAAACAAAAAGAATTATCTTTAGCTGACAAGTACACAACACATATACCATACTTGTGTTAATACAGATATATGGTACCTTTAAAAGTGTATGTGTTTTCAGAAAAAAATGGACAAGGAACCAATAAAGACAGAAGCTCCTCAGAATCCCTCTGTTGCAGTTTCTTCAAAATTCTGCATCCAAAACATCTTTGAATCTGTTTGTTAAGATGGTCCCTCCTCAAAGACTATCCAATCAGAACTTTAGACTTGGACTTTCCCATCACACTGACAATGAACAGCAGCAAGCTCTCCCAAAACTTGATCATTATCCCAATTTTCTCAAGGTCCCCTAATGAAGCTGTCATCTCCAGACAACAAGAAGCAGCCTAGAAAACATGACACCCACATTCCCAAGATATGGAGTCAGTGTTATTTAGTCAATTTGTGGGTTATGTATGTTTGTCATCATTTCTGGGGATTGGTTACAAGTTGTTATTGATCATGGTGAGGAAAAACTGAAAGAAGGAGATTAGATTCAGAGATCTATTTATGAAGGGAAAGGAGGGATGTAGTATAGAATTGATAGTATAAAAGGTTAGATTACTGAATCTATTTTTAAACTAAAAAAACACAAGTACTAGTCTCAAACAGTTTATGTTGGTATGAAATTTTGTGCATTGATATAAATTTAATGTTATTTTGTTAAACTGTATATATTTTTTATTTCTTCTTTAAGGCATTGTACATTTGCAGCTCATTTAAAGATGCATTGTAAAGTTCTAGTCTTTGAAGGCTATTTAGGATAATAAAAAATACAGGTTAATAATTATTCATCTATAAAAAAATCAAACTTATAGTACTGTTAGGTATGTATTGATGGTAAAGTAGGGATATATTTTAAATATATAGATGCTCTTAAATCTCTTCCGAGACCTATCGAATGGGGTCTTTAGCATGTTTTGATAACACAGGGCTTTTTTTGACAATGAGACATGTCTTCTCTAGGCAGGACCAATTTACATCAAGAGAGGATGATGGGTATCAAAGAACCTCCATATGGAGCTTGCTTTGAATATGGTAATGATGGTCAATTGTGAAAGGGGCTGCCCTTACTTCAACAGCTGACAGTTATGATGTCCAAACATGACAAGCCAGAAGCAAATAAACAATCAAAAATATAAAGGTGGCAGCCAAACTTTGGCAAGACAATTTAGGGTTTTTAAATTCCTCCTTCACAAAAAAGTGTGACATATATTTTAGGCCTGTAGGCCTATAGCTAGGCAGGAGTTATAGTCAAATAAACCAGGGAGGGAAGGAGAATCTAGGTACACAAGAGTATCCATGAGATGCTGAGAGGAGCCAAAAAGTGCACAATGGAACAGAGGTAATGCCACATGATAGAACATCAATTAGTATAAATATGTTAAGTTTTAAAGGCTATTTAGGAAAAAACTGAGCTATAGGTTAAACTTTCATAATTAGAGTCTTCATGTCATTATTTGAGAGCTGGCTAGTTGGACAGAAAAGACTTGTTACAGTAAGAGTATGATAATATTTTATTTGTGATCTAACAAATAAATTTGATGTGGGATTCCCCTCTGTATGCTGTTAATTGGTTAATAAAGGAACTGCCTTGAGCCTATAGTAGAACTATAGGAGAACAGAGCTAGGTGGTGAAAACTAAACTGAATGCTGGGAGAAAGGAGGCAGAGTCATAGAGAAGCCATGTAGCCCCCAATGAAGACAGACTTTAGCCAGTAAGCTACAGCCAGGTGGCAATACACAGATTGATTGAAATGGGTTAAATTCATATGTGGGAGTTAGCTAATAAGAAGCTAGAGCTAATGGGCTAAACAGTGATTTGATTGATACAGTTTCTGTGTGATTATTTCAGGGCTAAGTGGCTGGGGCGAACAAGTGGCACTCCATCCAACATAAATTTTGCCTAAAGATTAGAGTGTGAAGCAAATCACCAGTTTAGCGTAGAGGCCAGGCAGTGGTGGCACAGTTTTAATTCTAGTACTCTGGAGGCAGAGTAGAAGGATCTCTGTTAGTTCAAGGCCACCCTAGGCTGCATGAGATTGAGCCAGTCTAAAAGAGAAACAGAGCTCATATCTTTGATCCCAGAACTTGGAATCACACACATTTAGTCTCACATCTAGGGAGGTGGAGACAGGAGTGATATGGCTGGGCAGAGAGAGAAATATAAGGCAGGAGGAGATAGGAGCTCAAGGCGTTCAGTCTGAGAATTTCAGTCAGAGGATTCAAACGAAGACAGGATCTTGATCTCTTAGTATGAAAATTCAGTAGAAGTTGAAAAAACTCTAGTGGCTGGCTGTTCTGCTTCTCTGATCTTTAAACTTTCACCCCCTAATATCTGACTCCGGGTTTTTATTATTAAGACCAATTGGAATTTGTGGTACAGTAAGAAAATTTCATTTTCTAAATGAAATTCTTTATTTTTAATTTATAATTTGTGTTTGTGATATATATATATATATATATATCACACATATGTTGGTCAGAGGATAACTTTCAAAAGTTGGAAAAGTTGCCTCTTTCCACTTTGATGAGATAGGGTCTGCTTGCTTTCACCCATGCTACCTATCCAGATTAGCTAATACTTGAACTTCCTATCTATTGTCTTAGTGCGCAACATATTGTAATTGCAGACCACTTTAATACTATTCTATTTTTTGTGAAGAGACATTATGACCAAATCTTCTTATAAAAATTAACTTAATTGTGGACTTGTTTGCAGTTTCAGAGTATGAGCTCATGACTACCATGGTGGGGAGTAAATAAGTAGGCATACTAGGGACTGCATTTGTAGCTAAGAGCTTAAATCTTATCCATAAGTTTGGGAGAGAAAGAGGGGGGCTCTGGCATGGGCTTTTGAAACCTGAAAGCCTACTCAGGGGGACACATTCTCCAAAAAAGCCACACCTCCTAATCTTTTGTAAACAGTCCACCTCCTGGGAGAAAAGTGTTCAAACATATGAACCAATAGGGCCCATTATCATTTAAACCACCATACAGATGAATACCACTTATCCATTTTTTTTTCACATGGACTCCAGGGATAAAAACACATCATCAGTCTTTTACCTTCTGAACCAGCTCATCAACCAATGAATTTTCTAAATCAAAATTCAACTCTTCTAACAGACACATGTTTGGGTTTATCACAGCAAAGGTCCTAGTTCTTGGTGTTGATTCCTATCTTAATTACAGTTCTGTAAAATTCCCTAATGAAACCTCTTTAGAAAGATGGGTTTATTCTAGCTCACAACTCAATAATACAGTCCATTTCAGTGAGGAATCAAGGGAACAGGAGTTTAAAACAGGTGCACTCTTCACATCAACAATCATGAAGAGAAAGAAAAGAATGCATGTTGTTGCTCATCTTTTTTCCACTTATACATTTGTGGATCCCTTTTAGAGAATCATACTAACCAAAGTGATTGAGTGTTCTCATTTCATTTATTGCAGTCACAATAGTAACCCACAGATATGCCTAGAGACACATTTCCTAATTGAAATCAGTTGACACAATCACACATTGAGGTTATAAATAAAAGAGAGCATATTGTAAATGTAAGTGATTGGCATAAGAATCTTAGATAAATATGGTGGTTTGAATGAGATGTTCTTGATACAACTTAAGCATATGAATATTTAGTCCTAAGATTGATGATTGTTTAGCGATTATTGGAGATATGAACTTAGTAGAAGAAGTATATCCCTGGTTTGGGGCTTTGAGGTTTCAAAAGATTTGCTCTCTCTGCTTCCTGTTTGTGTATTGGTATGTGATTTCTCAGCTCCTCCCCCAGTGATATACTTGTATGCTTGTTGCCATGTTCCTCCCATGATGGTCATGGATGCAAACCATGTGAAACTGTAAGCATCAAATAAATTGTTTTGTCCATAAGTAGATTTTGTAATGATATTTTGCCACCAAAATAGAAAAGTGACTAATACAATAAACTTTGAAAAAAGAGGTTCTGATATTCAATACACATTTATTTAGCAATGACTTTGAATAAGCAGGGACAAATGACCCCTCAGCTGTCTCCAACTCTTATCTGAATCCAGAGTTGAAACTGGCTTCCAGTACACATGCTCAAGAGTGTCATTAGCAATGGCTGATATTTTCAATTTTACTTGAACATGATCTCTATCAAATATTTGATGTTCCTAAATCTATTCATTTAATTATGATAGATCTACAATCATCTCATATTTATGTTTAAACAATGTCAAATTAAATGCTACTAAGGGTTTATACCAGAGATTAATGAACAAAAAAACGCCCAGAGAGGTCTCAGAAGGCCTGCCAGAGCAGGTGATAACATGTCATTGTTCCACAAGTGTCCTGGCAGAGAAAATAGCAAACATATATCTAATGCTCAGCTCAGAGAATTAAGATACAAATTCAATTTTCCAAGTCTGAAGTAGTAAAATCAGCAATGTAAAGTAGAATGGTCAATGTCAAACTGAGGAGTCAGTCACAGGCCATAGTGAAATCTATCTTTACTCAATTAATGATCCTTGTCCTTGTAAGGCAATGTTATTAATAGCAACACATATTTAGAATTATCTCATTTTTTATAACCACTAGAATGTGTTTGGGATATGTGGTAGTTTGAATGTAATTACCCCTGTAAGCTCATAGGAAGTGCCACTATTAGGAGGTGTGGCTTTGTTGGAGTAGGCATGGCATGGCTGGAAGAGTGTGTCTCTGTGGAGGTGGGCTTTGAGGTCTCATATATGCTCAAGTCACAACCAGATTCTCAGCCCACTTCCTACTGCCTTTGGATCAAGACATAAAATTCTCAGCTCCTTCTTCATCACCATGTATGCCTGTACACCACCATGTCCTACCATGACAATTATGGGCTAATACTCTTAAAATGTTAGCTACCCCATTAAAAGTTTTCCTTTCTAAGAGTGGCCCTGGTCATGGTATCTTTTCACAATAATAGAAACACTAACTAAGACAGGGACTAAGCTATTGATGTATGACCTTGTTTTGTTTAAAGAAATATGTACCTTGAGGCTATGGAAGATAAAAGCATTTGAACCTTTTAAATGCTGCTCAATGGACCATATTAATAGGAACATTGAAGAAAGTGGTGTTGAGTGTGATTTGATAAACTGTGAAGGCCTAGCTCAAGAGGTTTCTGAGGATAAGAATACTAATATGTGGCTTAGAGATCATTCTTGTGATATTTTGGTGAAGAATATGGCTGCCTTTTGCCCTATTCTGAAGAATCTGTCTGAGACTAAAATGAAGAGTTTTTAATTAATTCCATTGGCAAAAGAAATCCCCAGTCTAGTACAGACTCAGTTTATGGTCATTAGTGTTAATTCTAATGGAGATTTATAATGAAAAGGAGCAAGCTAAGTTAGGAAAAATGCAAAATATAAAATTTGAGGAGAAAATGAGCACTAGGAAGTGAAATGGAGCTAAACTCTCTGTTCAAGGAGATAAACAGATTAAGAAATGGGTGGTGCTAGCTTTAATCCCAGCACTTTGGAGGATTTGTCAATTTGAGGACAGTCTAGTCTACAAAGCAAGTTCTAGGACAGCAAGTATGTTACACAGAGGATCCTGTCTTGAAAAATAAAACAAAAACAGACAAACAAACAAAAACCCCACAAATAAAGATATGTAGTAAAGGGAGTGATGACATCAAGGCACTATCCCACTCAGTTTTCAGCTTGTCCTAGTCCTTAGAAGGCAGAGCCTGGTTTATCTTTGAGGCTGAGGCCAGACAAGCCTGCAGATCAAGTTCCAGAACAGCCAAGTTTAGGCAGTGAAGGTAACCATCAAAAACAGAAAGTTGATGAAGATGCAATTGAGTGAGGGGGCTATGTTCCAGCCCTGGTAAGCAGCAGAACTTGGCAACATTGGCCACATGGCTCTGGCTTTAAACATAGAAGAAAATAGAAGAGAATATTCTTCTACAGCGAATGAAAGACACTTAGGCCAGATATGTGTCAGGATGGCCTAGAAAGGCCATTGTGCAGAGCTGTAGAGGCAAAGCCTGGATTGATTTGGAGACCCTAAGATGTTGGAGAGGCCAAACACAGACTCCCTACATATATGTGACAGTTGTGCAGTTTGATATACTTATGTGACTCCTTAAAAACTGGAGCAAGCAAGGGTTATCCCTAATGTTTTTGCTGGCTCTTGGTAACCCATTCCTCATACTGGCTTGCCTTGACAGCCTTAATAAAAGGGAAGGTAGCATCACAACTTAGTCTTACCACAACTTGATATACCATGATTTGTTGATACCATGTGAGGCCTGACCCTTCTGAACAGAAACAGAGGAGGAGTGGCTGGGGAAATGAAGGGGACATTGGGAGAGATAGGAAGAGAAGAGGGAAGAGAAACTGCAGCTGGGTGTAAAATAAAAAAAAATAACTGCTTATTTAGTACACCACAAAACTTAGCACAACGTATTATTTTAATATTTATGTAATAGCAGGACATTAGAATAATCAACATTTCAGTTATGCCTATTGCTATAAATAGTTTATAACACTTGCTCATTACTCACTTCATCTCAACTTTTATAAATGTGAATCAAGAGGAGAATCATGCAGTATTTCTTTTACTGTGATTAGATTCATTCACTTAGCAAAGTATGCTTAAGTTTTATCCATATGGCCATATATGTTAAAATACAATTTATTTTACTTTAAGGAAGAATATTTCAATTTATGTAAGCACATCTTCTTTATCCGTCCATTTATTGGCACTCTTTAGCTGTCTCTAACACTTGGCTAATGAGAAAAGTGGTAGAGGTTTTGTTGTTTCTTTGAGATCTTGATTTCATCAATTATAGATAACTGACTCTTGTTTGAAATGTTTTGAAGTAATATTTGAAGAATTTCTGCACTATATTCCACCATTGGTAAAGCCCATTGTATTTCTATTAATACTATAACAAATTTGTAATTCTCACATTTTCACTATTTTTTGTCTATTAAACTTTTTTGTTTATTACATATTTTTGATCATTTGGTTGACTTTGACACTAGCATAAGACAACTGATGAAGGGTGACTTATTTTATTTTTGATTCACACTTCCCTGATAACTAGTAATGTTGCACATCTGTTCATGAATCTGTTGGTTATTTACATTTTTGTTTTTCAATAGCATTTGTTTGTATTGTCAGAAAAGATTTTTAATTTTTTACTTATTATTTGAAAATTTTAAACTTGTATTCAATCATGATAATATGTATTAATTCCCCTCTCTGACATCCAGAACAGATTTTCCTACAAATTCAGGTCCTCTTTACCATTATTAAGAGTAATAGTTATAGCAGTGCTAATGTTTTTCAAGGTTTTTTATTTACTTTCCTGAAAATACACTTATTAAAAATTTATTGCTACTCGTACAATTCATCTTGACTGCAGCCTCTGCTTCCTCATCTATTTTCCAGATCTACTGCTCCTTCATTTCCCTTTAGAACTGAATAGGCTTCCTAAATAATATCAATCAAACATGGAATAATAAAATACAATAAGACTAAGCATGTGCTCTCATATAAAGGCTGGACAAGGCATATGGAACCTGAACTGGCCATCTTCTATAACCATAATAGGCACCCAATGGTAGGAATGAAACACCTGCCAAGACACTAAACCTATTACCTGCAACCCATCCTGCCTGCAAGGTGCTCAATGATAATGGTAGCTCAAAGATCATGAGAGTGGCCAACCAACGACTAATCTAACTTGAGACCCAGTAAACAAGAGGAGGCCCATGCCCAGTATGGCAAAGATAATCAGGACCCAGAACTAGATGACTCAGAGACCAAAGGTAGAAACCAACTGACCTAAAAAAAAGAAAAAAGACAATGATTCCTAATAATACTCATAGAATTGGAGCCTAGCCAAGTCATCATAAGAAAGACTTTTTCCAATAGTTCATGGGAACAGATACAGAGACCAATAGACAAACATTATAAAGAAATCAGAGAACCCTAAAGAAGATGAGCAGGAAGGATTGTAGGAGCCAAAAGCTCCAAAACATCAGGAGAAAAACAGCCTTGTCTTATGACTATGCTGACTCAGACTACATTAAGAGAGTTACATTTTCAACTAGAATACAATAAAGGCTTTAGATGGAGAATCAAGGAACTTGAGAACAAATTATTAAAGGTTAATTTCCTTACCTAGAAATTGAAGTTATGAGTTATACCTACCTCTCAAAATTGAAGTATATTTAAAATCGTTAATAATTCAAAAACATTTAGAACAACCTCTGGCATTTTGAAAATATGATATACATGTGATACTATTATAAGTTAGAAAATTATATTATCTAAGTTTGTAATATGAAGTGAATAAAATTTATATTAAAAAATTCATAAAATACTAAAAGAGAAAAGAAACCAGATTACTAGGAGGCAAAGACACAGTAATCCACTATATTGTACCAAAGAAGACTGAAAAATAAATTTATGAAGGAGTTTATTTTTATAGTAATTTTATTTTCTTTAGACTTTTCTGATAAATATTCCTTTTGGTCTGAGAGATATATAGTTGAATTCTGCATGAAACTGAATAGTTTTTAGAACTTAGGGCTGAATTAGTTATTTTTGCCTGATGAAAGTGTGAAAACAAAACACCCTTTTTTTCTGCTAAAATATTATCTGCTTTCAGCCCTGGGGACTGAAAATACTATGAAATTAAAATTTCAAATGTGGGAAGGAAATTCTATAATATTTTTTTAATTCTTGTCCCAAAATGTTCAAAGTTATTTTTGCTCAAAAATCTGGAACTGAACATATACTCAACAATTTATTTCATCTCTGACTACAAGGATTTTAAGGTATATTTAAAATATTTTCCTTGCTTTAGTAAGAGTTGGTAAACTAATAAAATGGAAAAGTCAAATAATTTAAAGATATTAAACTATAAAATAATAATGAAATAATAAATTCTATTTAGTTTAAACCTGTATACCCATGTTAGCAGTATTTTTGGGTGACAATGGACGTGGTAGACACTCTTTTATGGGAACATTCAAGAAAAGTCATGTCATCATGTGAGATTCTGGTGTCAAATTGTTTTACTCAGAAGAAGAGCACTAGGGTTATAATGAATTCATAGAACATGTGGAGCAGGATGTTAAAGCTTTGTTGATGGTAGCTGAGGAATGTCAGATAATGTCATTCCCTTGATGAGTATGAGCAATTGCCATCAGTGGCCATTTGGATCTTCATATTAGAGGAATGTGTGTTTCCTCTGACTGCTGAAGAGAGCACTGAAGAGTTGTACTAATGTGGTTTCACTTGCTCTACTTTTCTGTTTCCATATTTAAGCATCTTAAATTTTGGTGGAACATGAATTTAGATACATCTTGCATTCGATTAGATCACATTATGGGGGGTTATGCATTTTAATTCAAGTTTGGCTCTGTGAACCTTACCATCTGTCTGGAGTTGTCATTCCATTTATATTTAATTTTAATTTGCTCCATTATATTTTTTGACTAAAAGTTGTTTTATTTTTGGCAATTTCCCTACCTACTGTCTTGTCTATCTTCCATACATTTTCCACATACTTGTAGAGAAGAAGACATCTTAAGTACAAACTTAATCCCAGTAATCCTACTAGACTGGCATTATCTTGGAAAGTATGCATTATTTAACTAGACCCGTGCTACCCTGTATTGTCACCATTCCTCAAACAAATCTTTGCAATTTTCTCTTTGTCATACCATGCTTCTCAATAATCTTTTTTTTTCTTTTTCTTCCAGCTGTGATCATTTTTGTCTCTGGATCCCTGTTGCCTTTGTTCTTCTATCTGGCTAGAACCGTTTATCTCACACCCAGATCAAGGAGCTCTGTAGATACCTTTGTTCTTGTTTACTTGTCATTTTCTCCAGAAAGATTTCAAACAGAACTATGCTTTTCCCACACACAATGCACTCTTTCTTTCCCATTCTTGCATGTAGAAAATTACTCAGGAACATTGAGCATTTAGTTTCTTCTTTGTCAGACTTGTGGCCCCGGAAAGATGCAGAGACTATCGCATCTGTCACTAAGTTCTTCACATCATATATAGGGTCTGGATTGATAGGTGTGACTTGACTCAATAATTCTTTAATAGCCATCTGGCAAAATCAACAATAAATTAGCCTGAATAGCTCATATGAACATTATTTATCGTTATTATTTTGGTTTTATGTAGGATGGAACAGTTCTTTGTTTTCTGTGTTCTTTTTTGACTGTGAATGTGTGTGGATGAGTGTGCGTGTGTGTGTATTCCTAAACATATGGATAAAAGTTGCTTACTTGTGCTCAACTATGTTCATAGCAGCATTGTTTGTCATAGCCAGA
>LOJH01030229.1:0-17174 GCA_001685095.1 Ellobius talpinus | reverse complement strand
CTGCAGCTGTGCGCCTCCGTGCGCCTCCTCTCTCCATCTCGGCTCCTCGGCTCCTCAACACCGCCCACCTCTCCACTGCCATTGACCCCGAGCGAGCCCACGCCAGGTGTGTTATTGTTGGCACGCCTGTGTGGACTCGCACCTGAGGATGGAAACAGCTAGAAGCCCAGAGATGTGTGGGCTTCGCTTTTTCATGTTTTCAGAGAATCAGGAAAGGGTGTGACTAGCTCTGAGGCTCCATACTTAGTGTTCTCTAAGCATCTCCATGCTGGGCATCAAGTGTCTCCAGCTCCCCCTCTGATGGTGAAAGGCTTCCAGGTAACTCCCTGCTTCCTGGAAACTTTCTCCCTCTCCTTCTCAGTCTCCATCGACAAGTTACTGTTTTGACATTGCTCAGTGATTAAGGTGATGAAGCTGAAGTATGCTGTATAGGATGCCCTTTCTACAGGCTCTCTGCCCCCTCCATCGTTCCCTTTCTCTTTTTGCCCTCAGCAGCTACCATCGCTCTTTCACATTTTACCTTCCCTTGCCTTGCCAGATTACTTCCGAGTGACTCTCCATAGCCCAGCCTTGTAGAAGTAGTATCCAGGCCTGGCATCCAGCCCCTTCGCCCTTTTCCCTATTATCAGCATTTGGGGACAGGGTCATCGCCTTTGTGGATTAGGGCTATTGGGGAGCTGCTTAGCTGCCTGGTCTTCATCTGGAAGCTGATTTGGATTCCCACTGCCTTTCTTCTTCCCATCTTGGGTGGTGGTGGTGGGATTTTGGCCTCCTTAAGAAGAAAGACTTGTCAAGGGTCATGGATACTGGTCTTTTATGGCATAAGGGCAATCCCTGTCTCTGAGTTACCTATCTTCCTCGTTCATCTGTCCTGGAACCACTTTCCTAGCTGATGGAGTTCTGGATGGATTAGGAGGAGGAGAGAATGAGACACAAAAGAAGGGGTGATATTTTTGAAGAGTGGGGGTGGGCTAGATCCCTCAGGTTCTGCCCATGTCCTCAGTCTAAGCAACTTGATGGAGAACTCAGTAGTGTTGTCCTAGTGATTACTACTGAGGCAAGACATCTTTGTAAAGCAGCTATGCCCATAGTTTGCAAGGTCTCCCAGAAGTGTAGAATAAACCCCTTCTTAGCTAACTTCCTTACTCTGCCTTTCTTTTGCCACTTTGCTTCTCAACATCATCCCCAGGCCCCTTGCAGGGAGCAGGCATTAACTGAAGGAGCAGCAACCCTATAGGTTCTGGAGGAGGATGTAGTAGGGGAAGAGGAGGTGGCAGTGGCCAGCATCTCTACCTTTCTAGCAGGAAGGCAGCAACCACTATAGCAACCTGGATGGTACTCTCTTTCAGAGCTGCAGCGGTTACATAATTCACAGGAGTCCTTTCGCCTCCATCCCTAGATGTGGTTCTTAGGTAAAAGAGCCCAGGGTCCCTGTCCCCCTCTGCCTCCCACCTTCTTTTCGCTGATTGGCTGGGCTTTTTGGAGGGTTGGGGAAGGTGGTAGAGGTGGGAAGGACAGGCCTGGAGGAGTGTGAATATTTACAAGAAAGAAGCGGCTGACTTAGTAACTCATGGGTGATGAAACAGTTGGGGGCTAGAGTTTCCGAAGGCATAGAGAACAGGAGCCAAATGATGACCTCAGAACAGCAGCGGTGACCAATCAGAGCGGAGAAGCAAATAAGTTGCCAGGTGGCTGTTTTCTTCTCTCCTGACTGGCTTGTAAGGACTGAATCCATCTCCTTCCCACAGCTTCTCAGTGGGCTGCATGCACCTATGAAGGAAGAGGTTCAGACTGTGGCGGTCAGAGGCCAGTACCTAGAAACAACCTGGAAGTTGAGGCAGGGAAGGGCTCTGCTCCCAGGCTTCAGACTGGAAGTTATACACCCAAGTTGTGCCTCACTTCTGGTGCCCCATCATCTCTGGTCCCACTCCAGCCCATCACTTTTCTTGGCTGCTTACCCCGTGTAGGCTCCAGCTAGCAAGTGAATTTCTTAATACTCCACCATTTAACAGGAAAACATCAGAACGTCCCCTATCTGCTAGAGACAAGGCAGAAGGGAGGGGGAAACACACTGTGCTTTTCTTTAAACCACTTAGCCATACAAGAGAGTAGTAAGTATTTAAAATAAAGTAATAGTACAATGATCACAGTTAACTCTTTTCACACGGCCTGAGAGCTGCACATCTTGTGAAGGTTAGAAGAAGACTTGACATCAGTTTCTCTTTCTCTGCAAATTACATGGGGGAAGCTGGAGAAAGGGGGCTTTTTAAATTCCAAATGCTGTTCCTGGGAATGACCCATACAGTGTAAGAGAATCAGTAATTATCTATTTCCATAGAACACATAGAATGATGGTTAAGAGATTGCATAGGACTTAGTGCACCTCACCTTGGGTGTTATGCAAAGGAATGTTGACAATACATTCTCCTAAAATGGTTTGTGGGAATCTTTTTCCCCATTTAAATCTCCCATTGAGTAGAGACTCATTCCGGAAGAGTGCGTGCCACAAGGATAACAGTGAATTGTCAACACAATGGTGAGCCACTAGGCCCCCCCCCCGCCACTATCTCTTAGAGTCTCTGAAAAGATTTAGGATTGTTAAATTGCCTCTTCTACCCAAAACTGCTTTGGGTGGGCTCTTCTGTGAATAGGGTTTACTAAAGGAGCCCAAGGGGATACCAGTACAGGTTTCTGGGGCCTTGCTGATCTTTGGATATACTCCATAGTATAAGTAGGAGTTCATTGCAAGGGCCTGGATGCATAATTGACCTTAATCTTGCAGGAACAGACTCTTCCTGACCAGCCGTAGCTCTGACTTCTGCCTCTCCCAGTAGGTGGCGCTACAGGGCTTAAGAGTCAGGCCATGGTCTCCAGGGCCATGGAGATGAGGAAAGACATTGGGAAGACGGAGAAACTGTTCCCTCAGGGCCTGGTGCAGAGGACCTTACAGAGCAGCTTGTGTCTCCATGGCACTGTTCACTAGAGGCCTTCCAGAATGAGGGAGGCCCCGAGTCCCTCCACGGATCTTCCCCTTTGGATTGCTGGGCTCCATTGCACTTTCTTACCTCAGCCTCCTGTTTACCTGGTCTGTAGACTCCCACAGAGAGAGCCTTGAGGGATCCTTTGGATGGGGCAGCTGAACACATCATGGCCTCGTGCTGATTCCCTTCAGGATTTGAAAGGGTTAGGCTAAAAACTAGTGGGCCCGAGGTCCCCAAGCCTGAGGCAACCTGAAGTTGGGGATGCAGGACGCTGACCTGTTTTCATCAGTGGCTCCACAGCATTTTCTTAGTTTTGTAGGGGGAGAATGAAGACAGCTGTGGGCTCATTTCCCAGCTGATTTCTGCCTCAGCCGTCTCCTGCTGGGTGGTGGCAGGGAGGATCTGGAGACCTAGGTCTTTTGACATTCACTGCTGTTTTCCAACCCTTGCTGTCCCCTCTCTATTCCTGCTGCCTCTGGTTTTGGAGTTGTTCTGGAAGATCCTAGGAGACCTGACTAAGAGGGCCTGAGAGTGACCCCTGGAGCTCTCTTCCTTTTACAGTAATCCTGCCTGCCCCATGTTCTGGCATTCCGGCTCCGGGGCGAATGCAGGGATTACTGGCCAGCAGCCAGCCACACCAGCTCTTTCTTGCTGTCTCCCGAAAAAGTGAAGATGCTTTTACTCTAGAGCCCACTAAAGAAAGCCCCTGGCCTGCTGGGGAAACATGGCCTGAAGACACAAGCAACAAGACTGCTTAGCCAAATAATCAGTTTAATCTGATTTTAGATTCTGTCTTTTTCTGTGGCTTAAGTTAATGTGGGGCACTGTGGAGGATAGCATAACCGATTTTTTTTGAGGGAAAAAAAGGCATGGGGAATTGTTTAGCAAAATATCAGGTGCTAAATACTTAGCAACATGCTAAACATCTTGCTAATGAAATGACATTTGGCGTCATGGCCATCAGCAGGAGAATAATTTAGTAAACACTTGTTTACTGTTCCTCAGGGCTGGTAGTGAGTAAGATAAGTAGCAACAGGAGAGTGACAGAGGCTTCAGGGAAAAGGAGAGGTATCCAGTGCCATTGCAAAGCCCAGCGCCTAGGCTACAACCGGCCTCTGGTAGACGAGCAGAACAAGGCCGACACAGAGACCTGTGGAGCTGAAGCCTGTGTGTTTGCTCGACAGTTGACCGCAGCTTGCCCATGCCTAGGCTCTGGTGATCGCATGCATTAGCAGGCCAGGAGCTGCTTCCACAGTTTGGAGACTCATGGAGGCAGTCGTTTGTCATGGCAACAAGTGAAGTGGAGCTGACTCTGTGTTTACCCCCTTTTCTGCTGAATATGGGGGCCCTGGGGACATTCCAGGGCTTTGCTTATGTTCTCAATATGTGTTATGTGGGAGAGGGATCCCAGTGGGGTGAAGGGGGGGTGGCGTCCAGGGTTACCTCACGGAAAGGTTAGTTGTGGAAAGACTGGTACTTTAGAAAGTCAGGGCCCAGAACATGACGGAAACTGATTGACCAGAGGCCCTGGTTGATTGTGCTGTCTGCGGGGAACTTGGGGAGGTCATAGGAAATGCAGTTGCTACTCGTGGACTCCTCGAACTCAAGAAGGGAGTTAAGGTTCCATAAGGAGCAAGTCTGGACCTTGGCAGCTGAGAGTCAAACGAAGGTTGAAAATAGACCCTTTTATCCCCTAGGGAACCAAGGCAATAGTTACGTTGGCTTTCAGCAGAGGATGAAGAAAGCAGGGGTTGATTGGCAAGAACTTCTAAAACCCCACAAAACCTCCTTGTTACATTAACTGGTGGGTGGTCTTATGCTGTGTGTGTGTGTGTGTGTGTGTGTGTGTTTTTTTTGTGTGTATGTTTTTGTGTGTGTGTTTGTGTGTGTGTTTGTGTGTGTGTGTACACAGGGAGAGGAGGTAGAATTTCTGTATTGCTCTTAGAAAGGCCTGTCAAACATGGAATAAATATGCTGTCTTGTCAGAGTTAACTTTCTAGGCTCAAAGTAAAGGTTAAGGAACCTCAGGAAAAATTCCCATTTTCATTTGAGAAAATAGAGGCTTCAGAAGGGTCATTTGGGCCGGATGTGACTAGAAACTGTCCTAGGCTCTTTTCCTCTCCTTTTCCTGGCCTCTCCCATGGCGGGCGAAGCCTGCTGTGTAGGGTTTCAGGTTGGGCTTTGTGTAGTGAGTGTCTTTACCTCTCCCTCTTCTTGGATCTCCTGCTTCCACTTAGGTACTGTCTTAAATTAATGCCTGAGGCATTAGATTTTAGGAACAGAGTTGAGAGGGGGTGGGAGGTATCTATCATTGGAAAGGCTTAAAAATAATTTCTTAAACTGCAGAGTGAAAGTCCATATGTGTCCCCAGAAACACAGAATCCAGGATTTTGCACCCCCTTCCTAGTAGATATGTCTCAAGTATTTTGCGTCTGCCGACTCCCCATATGCACCAAGCTACTGGGGTTGGAGAGGCACAGAGTACCAGAATCTGGGAAAGCAACACATTGAAGCCATGTTGACAGCATTTCACAAGTGTTACTGGGGGACTGAGATACTCCAGCATCTTAGAGATGAAAACAAACAATGAGTCTGAGTTAGACTGACTTATGCCCGAATAACCAAGAAGGAAGTGAAAAACTAGTTAAGATCAGTCCTGTGTTTTGACATTGAGAGTTCTTGACAGCTGTCAGTCACTGTTGGTCAGTAGCATCCTAGGACTAAGGCTCCATCAGTACTGCTATTCCATCTTTTGAGGGGCAAGACCTGAGGTGGGGGTGGGGTTACCTTATGGGCCAGCTGCCATGCTGTCACCGACTCACAGATACAGTGCATGATTCCCTGCCTTCAGTTTCAAGTTCAAAGCCCAATGGGTCAGTCTTCTGATGCATAGGTTATGTAGAGATAAAAGGGGAACAGATGCTACTTGTTGCTTTGTGTTCTTTCCAGCATCATCCATTTTCCCAGACCTCTTCACCACTGCCCTGTGCAGAGGGACAGAAGGCTTGGGAAGGAAAGCTTTGCTTCAAAAGTATACCTAGATTTTGGAAAATGAACCATTTTTTTTTAATGGCAAAAGTTCTGGTTGTTTGTAGATAAAGAGAGGCAGTAATGTTAAAGTGCTTTAAGACACTTATCAAATAGAGAAGGGCTTAAGTGTCCGTTTTAAGTTGCAGGATTAGCCTTTTAATTTCCTGAAATAAAAACAATCTCATCATCAGAAAGTATGCTGGGACACTTTTGCATCTACTTTGCACCTTGTGCTTCCAGCCTCTGGTCCCAGGATCTGTAGAACCGCCCGTGTTTCCATTTTTATGTAAGGGCAGCAATACCTGCACTGAAGCCTACCGACCCTTTTGTAGTTTAGAAGGGGTCAGGAGTATTGCCTAATAGTTAATGAACACCCAGCATGGTCTAGGTATAATTCTTGGGGTGTCACATGCTTGTGCTTAGTGTTGCTCATCTTTATAATGAGGTGGCTATTCACAGCATTTCCCAGGAAGTTGAAAACTGCTGGGGTTTTAAAATAGAGCAGATAAAGTTTGTTCTATTACTTTTCTATTGTTAGTCAGCTCTCAGTTGCAAAATATCTGCAATAACCAACTTCTAAAGAGGGAAGGTTTATTTTGCTACATAGTTTCAGAGGTCTGGTTACCTCTGTGGCCTGCTGGCTCAGTTGCTTTGGGGCCTATGGTGAGACAGGACGTCACAGCAGGCGGTGTGTGTAGAGCAAAGCTTCTTGCCTCATGGCCATGGGAAGCCCAGTGAAAAGAAGGGGCTAGTGTTGGAATATCGCCGGCAAGGACAAGCTCCAAAGACCTACCATCTTCCCACCAGGCCTCATCTCTTACAGCGTTGATGCCTTCAAGTATGGCTGAAGGCTGATAAGCAAACTTCAACACCAAGGCCTTTGGGGGAAATTTCAGATCAAAACCATAACACTTCATGTGGGGAAGAGCTGGAAGAGAAATCTGCCCCTCCCTTTGGGAAGCTGTCTGGGGCCTCATGGAGCTGTCCTCAGATTGGTTTTTGTTTCTGCTGTGATGATGTCATGGATGAAGAACTGAAGGCTGGGGCTTCTATAACTGGATGTGGGGCCTTTCTCTGGCCTCTCCTCCCTTAGCCATGTTCTGGCTAATGACTTAGCCCACAGTTTAGTTTGGTTAGGATTAGTTCTAAGCCTTATGGAAGTGTGGCCTTGTTTTAGCCTGTTCTTGGGTAGCTTGTGGTGCCCCTCTGGAGGAATGGGAACCCTCTACTCTCCAGCAGCCTTCTGGTACATTGCTTGTCCTTGCCATGACTTCCAGCATCATGCATTATGTGTCTAAACTTAGTTAATTTTGTTTGTTTATTTATTTGGTTATTTGAGACAGGCCGGCCTAGACTTTCTATGTAGCTGAGGCTAACCTTAAACTCCTTATCCATCTGTCTGTGTCTTACAAGAGCTAGGATTAGAAGCATGTGCCACCATGCCTGGCTGTTTATTTTTAAATAGCATCTTTGTTGAGATATAATTCACATGGTATAACATATATTCACTGAAACATGGCTTTTAGAGTATTTAATAGAATTTTTAAATCATCTTCACTGTCTAGTTCCCAAGCAACTTCATCTGTTTCAAAAGGAAGTCAAGTACCCTCTGGTTGACATACTTCATCTGTGCTCCAGCCCTTGGCACCCAAGAATTTACTTTTGTTTCTGTAGCTTCTTCTGCTCTATTGACAGCAATAATAATTCTACAAGTGGAGTTCTCCATGTAGATAATATGCAGTAAAAACATAGAAATATTGGAATGTTTGTGATAATCTGTGTGAGTTGAAAGAAAGAGTCTGGGTCATTTTGGAGTGGGGTTAACAGACATGATCCCAGCATGTAAAAGGGAAACGGACATAAACTCCCATTCCTAACCAAGAAGCTATTTCAATTTATACCTTCCAGGAAAGGGAAAAATCCATTCATTGGGTGTATCAACCACACTCCAGGGCAGTTCCCATGCCCAGGCATAGTTGGCCAGTGCAAAGCAGACATTGTGTGTGTTCGCGCTTTTGTTTTGGGTTGGCTTAAGTGTGTTTTTGGTTTATTTTGAGGGTTTTATTTTTTGGCTGTTGTTTATTTTTGATTTTCATTTTTTTGTTCTGAGAGAGAAATGTTTAGAAGGTGGGGGAGGATCTGGAAGGAGTTGGGAAAGTGAAAAGAATTTAAGCAAAATATGTTGAATGAAAAAAATTAAATAATAAAAAATTAAAAATTGCAAAGAAAATAAAGTGGGTTTAAATATTTTCATTTGTGTTAATAATTCTAGGTCTGCGAGACTTACAGATAACCATGCTTTTTTAAAGTCTGTAATGTAATGTCCGTAAGCCAGCGACATTGACTTTACTCACAATGCTGTGCAACCATCACCATTCCAAAACGCCTTCATCAGACAGTATTTCCCTACGCTCCAACTCCTTCCCTTAGTCTGATGATACTTAAGCAACTTGCTCCCTGTATGAATCTGCTTATTCTAGATACTTCCTGTAAGCTTTGTTTTGTCTGCGGCTGGCTTGCTTAGCAAAGTGTCTTCAAGGTTTAATCATGCTGTCGTAGCATGTGCCCCACGCCGTACTTCCTTGTTGCTGAATACTCCTTCTGGCGTCCATCCCAGTGTCTTTAGCTCCTCATCTGTTGGTTACTTGGATGTTTCCACCTGTGGCTGTTTCTATAATGCCGTGCAGTAGTTTGGGACACAGGCACACATTTGATTTCCTTTGGGCCTGAACCGTAAAAATAATTGTTCTGGCTATCTCCCTATGTGGCTTCCCAAGTTTGATTCCCTTGGCATGAGAATATGGCCTTAGGGAATCCCACTGTGTTAGGAGCGAGGGTCCAGTGTGCCACTCGGTGCCCAACACACATATCTGAGATTCGACACTGAGTGTTTGACAGTTAAGCAGCTGCTTTCTGTTGAGGACTGGCGATCCCTGCCCAAATCCCAAACTAATGGAGATCTCACCTCTAGTTCAGCTCTCACTTCCTTGCTCACTGAGCTCTGTAGCTCAACAGGAAATGGGCAATGGCAAGACAAAGCTATTTCATCTGTTTCTGCTCTCTTTCAGTCTCAGTGGATTGTGTCCACCAGTGTTGGCTGAGTGGTGTCATGTCGCCTGGTTCATGAAGGTCGCTGCCTCTGGCCGTAATGCTGCCTTTGGGGAGAAGAGCTTCTTAGGGCTCTTAAGTGGTGCATGTCAGCTAAGAATTGGGCAAGGAAGAAGACAGTAAATAGTCTCTCTCTCTCTCTCTCATATACATACACACATGTGTGAGAGTGTGTATGTTTGTGTAGTAGGTCCTGAAAAAAGAAAACCATAAAAGGAGAGAGCCCAGCTGATAGACCAAGGGAAATAGGGGCATATGCTATGGGGTGTTACACAAGTGACCCTAAAAGCCACTTTCCAAACTTGAGGTAATCATTAAATTGGTTAATTGATTAGTCATTAACATGATTAAAATGACCATTTTACTTGAAAGTAAAAATTTACTTATTGTTTTTCTGCCTCTGAGTGCTGCCCTTGGATGACAAGGAAAGAGGAAAGTACTCACTGATGCCTTGGCTGTGTCCCTGAGTGAAGACTGTCACTGTCTGAAGACCTGTCTGTGGTTTGACCCCCACACTAGTAGATTTTGTATTGGGAGCTCTGCCTTAACTTCCCTCCCTGCTCTTGAGTACAGGTGCATCTGACCCTGTTCAGAGCTGGGATGTGGTTGCAATGTTACTTGGGTTTATCTAGGTTGATGATCTGGTTGTCCTCTCTAGCTTTACGGGAAATTCTGGGGATCCAAGTGGATTACAGTGACTCAGAACTCATGTTTGGTCTACATTGGACAGGATCTTACACTCTGGTTTTCAAATATTTAAAAGGCAAAATTTTTTACCTCTGCCCAACTATCAGCAAGACCAGGAGATCAGCCTTTTGAAGCTAAACTGCTTGTGGAATGTTTCTGAGAATGTGGTATCTCAGACCAGCTGTCCTAAACAATTCTCCAAGCTCCACACAGAATGGGACGGTTAGTCATTCACAAGAAGTCAAAGGGCATCTGCTTCTTCCAAGGCAGTTTGTTTACAGGATCTCGGGCTTCAAGGGCTGTAGACATACACAGACACACATCCTCTTCAGCTGTTTGAAAATATAGACTAGGCTTGATGTTACAAGAAGGTAAAGGTCTCTTAAAAAGGATCCAATGACATAGTAATAAAGTGCTTCCTAAGTTCTTATCTTTAGTTCCATGGATTAATGTATTTCCCAGCCCTGATCAGAGAAGCTTCTTTGTATAGGTAGCTGGCAATTAATACAATTGGTCAACCTGCAGAGAATAAGAGTCTGTGGAGTGCTCAGCTGTAAATGATGCATTTGTATCCTACCCACTGCCCCCAAATCTCAAGGATCATTGAAGAAGAGGGGTACAAAGATTGTAATAGCCAGAGGTGGTTGACATCTTCAGTGAAACAGTGTTGCCAGGCATAGCAGCATCATCACACATGAACTCACAGCTGCTGGGACTACATGCAAAAGCCCTGAGCATGACCAAGCCGGCCCAAATCTGAGCATGGCTGGAGGAGGTACTCATGAAGTCCTGCTCTGCTGAGGGGAAGGGAGAGTCAGTTTTCTTGAAGGATTTGATCCCTGAGAGGGTATCCGTGCATCAAAGGATGGCCCTATACCCATGAGCATATAGCAGCACTAAATGAACTTAATGGATTTAATTTTTTTAAAGTGTATCAAGTTGGGAATGAAAAGTAGGGAGGATTAGAGGAGCTATTGGAGCAGAGGAAGTGAGGTACTGTAGTTGGTTTCTTTTTTCTACTCTTTCGGGATCCACCACCTAGCTCTCAGACACTGAGACTTATTCTTACTCATGAATGCCCGGCTGCCTTTGTTTGGGTTGTTTGTTTCTAGCCGGCTTTCCTAACTTAAATTATCCTGTCTCTCTTTAACTACATTTTACCTCTGGGCTTTTTACCTTTCTTTATTCTATGTATCTTTCTTTCCTTCTTACTCCACAGCTGGCTGGGTGGCTGGGTGGCTGGGTGTCTGGCAGGCTGGCCCCGGCATCCTCCTTTCCTTCTCCTTTGCTCACTGCTCCCCCTTGCTCTCTTCCCTAGAATTCTCTCTGCCCACCAGCTCCACCTATTTCTCTCTCCTGCCTAGCTATTGGCTGTTCAGCTTTTTATTAGGCCAGGCAAGGCAACACAGCTTCACAGAGTTAAACAAATGCAACATAAAAGAATACAAATAGAGTTGCATCATTAAACAAATATTCCACAGCATAAACAAATGTTGTTACACATCTTAAACTAACATTACACAACAGGGTAGCTTTGGTCAAAATGCATTATATGTGTGTATAAAATTCTCAAACACTAATTAATAAAACGAAGAATCCAATCTGACCAGTTGGGCGCCTTGACCAGTTTGACAGAATGGGACAGAGAGGAGAGGCAAACATTCCCGACATAAAGAGCAGTAATGTGTTCATGTGTTTGTCGTGCAAACATTGAGTTTTAAAGGACTAGTTGACTGAGGTTGGGTAACATGCAGGGCCTGTATACACCTGATGGGAAAGAAGTTGGGGAGAACATGAATGAGTGTCAAAGGCCCTGGTCTGAGGCAGGGGCATTTGCTCCCGTTTGGTAGACAATGGAAAGACATTCAGAGGGAGGGATTGGTATGACTGAAAGTGAGGCAGGCTAGCCAAGGCTGTGTGTGGGTGCAGTCCCATTCTGAGGCTCTTGGCATTGTCCAGGCAGGACAAAAAGGAGAGCTTTCCCCAGGGCACAGCCAGAGGAGCTCCCTCATATAGGGAATCTGGCCTGTGTGCAGAGTAGAACAACTTTTAGGAAGGTCTGAGGTGATGGCTCACAGTAAAGTGCTTATTATGTAAGTATGAGGGTCCGAGCTTGGATCCCCAGCACCATGTACAAGCCATGTGCAGGAATATGTGTGTGTAATCCAAGTGAAGGGGAAAATGGCTTAGACAGCTGGATCCCTAGAGTCTGATGGTCCCTAGAGCCAGCTAGCTGCTCTCCTTGAATCAATGAGTTCTAGGTTATGTGTGAGACTTTGTCTCATACAATAAGGTGGAAAGGTGGAAAGATGACTTAATGGGTAAATGCTTACTATGCAAACACGAGGATCTGAGTTAGGCCCCAGAGGCATATAAAATACTGAGTGTGGTGGTGAGAAACTGGAACCCAGCACTTGGGGCACATAGACATGAGAATCTCCTGTTTACCCAGGCATGTTGGTCAGCTTAGTCAATGGGTGAGCTCCAGGATCAGTGAGAAACCCTTGTTCCGGAGAGTAAAGTAGAGAGTGACACCTGGCTTTGACCTCTCTCTCCACAGGTGCACTAACAGCACACTCACAAGTCATAACACACACACACACACACACACACACACATACACAAAGGTTATGGTTGAAGCCATGGGAGTGATAACATTGCTAGGGAGAGAACAGAGGAAGAATTATGCAGGGTTGAGATGGAACCCTTGTTACAGACAAGGAAGAGGGAGCAGTGGCAGTAGTTATGAGGCAGGAAATAGCTTTCCTCCTGCAGGGTCAAGATGGGATGATGTTTCAGGCACCAATCCACTGTCAGTGTTGGATGAAAGGGGTGGAAGGGAATGGCGGTGGGAAAACTCCCTAGATTTGATGATTTGGATATCATTTGGTTGTCAGTGGCCTTTAGAATAGAGATGCTGTCCAGTTAAACTCTACACTAGGACCTATCTTTCAAGGATTTTGTCTGTTAGTGAGAAGTCATAGGATGGGTGGAAAGGAAGAAGGAGGGACCTGATGGTGAGGAAGGTCTGGGAGGATACCGTAGGCAGGTAGACAGCAGTTATGGGCAGGAGTGGAAGCTGCATCCCAAGTAGGAAGGGGTCTGCTTTCAGTCACGGGTATGAGCCATCGAAAGGTGAGGAAATACCGAGTGCTATTGTAGGGAGAGCAGAAGCTTGCCCATCAGGGCCCTCAGGAGGAGTGCTGGATGTGGGGGGATGGGCAGATGGAGTGTAGGCTGAGGCCGAGGAAGATGGAACAGACAACAGCCAGAGGGACTTTTAGGGACATCCAGAGAAATCACTAAGGCTTCCCAAGTCCCCGAGAGAGCTGGCTTGTTCTAGGGGCCAGCATTTCTAGAGAAAGGCTTCCCAGTGGCCAAGTGAGACAAGTGCTAGCCAGGCCAAATGGACAGACGACTCTGGCCCTTCCAGGAGTCAGTGTAGGAGAATTGGGATGGCTCTGGTGAAGTGACTGGTGGGGTGGGGTCACAGAACAGACTCAGCTGGCAGAGGCTTGGGATTTGAGATGCACAACCTGCCTCTTCCCATGATCATGACCTTCCCATGGTCAGGTAGCCCTCTGACATTCTCTGAGTGAATATACAGGATGGAAAGGGTTTTACTGGGAAGCACAGAACACAAGATGACAAACCTGGCAACAGGGTGGTTGTGGTTTCAGGAATCTTAGCTGCCCTCCAATGGTCCATGTGTTAAAGGCCACTCTCTTCTGGCACTTTAGGGAGATGGTAGTCCCTTTAAGAGGTAAGGGCTAGTGGACGGCCTTTGGGCCATTGGATGCATGCCCTCCAAGGGAGTGTTGGACCCCTGGCCCCAGCTTCTTTTTGACTTCTTGACTATCCGGTGAGTGGATTTGCACTGCCATCTGCTTCTGACACGGGTCAACATTAATGCACCAACTGACCCTAGGCTGAAACCTCAACACCTGTAAGCCCAAACCTTTCCTTTTTGTTAGTTTGTTCCTGGCACAACTGCCTAGCTGTGAGCTCAGTGGTGAGGTAGGATGTGTGTACAGATGTGTGTAGGTAAGCAAAAGCACATGAAGATGAACTTCATTGCCCCTGTACTTTGGCCTCTCCGGCATCTTCTAGATGAGGAAACCAAGGTAGAGTGCATGGCTTAGAGATCTCAGGTGTGTTCAGGATGTGATGGAAGGAAGCAGGCAACTGGAGAACTGCTGGGAGTGCATGTCAGACTCCAATCACATGATCTTCAACCACGTGGCAAACATGATGACTTGGGAATGTGGACACAGACATTGCTCTGCTGGCCTCAGTCCCAGGAGTCCTATGGGACAGGAGAGAATAATGTCCCAGAAGGTACACAGGGAGTGCCATCCTTAGGATGGTAAGACCACTTTCCTCCATCTTCTGCCTGGTGCCCCCATGTTCCCCATCTATGCTATCCTAGCTTTCAGTCTGAAATACTGGTTTCCCAAAGAACCTGCTAGCCTATGTGGCATTGAAGCCCTATGATTTTTATATACTTGTAATTATAACAAATATCAGATTCCTAAAAATAGAACATTTTGTTGCTTTTTCTTTATCCTTACCACCTTGTGACACTGCAACCAAAATGTTATGACCATGGGAAAAATATCAAGACCCCTTAAGATTTGTGACGCTTTTATTTTCTTGTAATTGAAAAAAATGTGTCTGGAGCGTTTCATGAAAAGGCACAAGTTTTGGATGCCAAGTACAATATTTAGAACTCTTTGGATGCCATGGAGTTATATTCTGTTGGATACCTCTGGACTTACTCTTGTGCAGGATGGAGTTAGTGGTCAGGAGGTACCTAAGGTCCTGACCCAGTCTCTGAAATTTGTGCTGGGATCTGTGATCAAGGGAGAGTCTGGCCAACATCATTAGTGGGTGTGAGGGGGGCTTTCCTAGAATTATCAAGAAGGGTAACTCCCAAGGCTGATACCTCTGCATTGGTTGGGGAGGGGTCTGACACCCACATGCTCCTTGAGTTCTTTGCATTGGCCAGTGCCTCTGGGTTGAATGGAGGGCAATTTTGTCCTCGTATGATGAGAAGTGTTGATTTCTCATTCCAGAAGCCTGTCCACATGTTTGGAGTGCTGGCCACTATGAGAGGCACACATAGCCTGCCCGCCTTAGAGCCTTGCCTTTTTTCATCTTTCTTGATAGGGAGTAGGCAGACTTGTAAGACAGCCTTGCTTGAAAGTGGTGTGTTTTGACAGGCCTCCCAGGAGCTGCATGGTCACTGGGCGGCCACCATCTTACCCTGCCAAATGAGCTTCATCTGGAATTTTACTTGCAGAATTTGGCCTTATTCTGGTGAACCTCAAGGGCAGTGCTGACCCAACTCTGTCTTGTGGTGGGTCTCGGTATTGAAATGCTTTGGGATTGCCCTCTCTCCTCAAGGAAAATTTGGGCAGAATAAAATATTTTCATCTGAAAGTGTCAGTGTGGAATGAATTCAGGTTCCAGATGGACAGGTTTTCTCCATTTCAGCTGCTGTCACACTCTGGACAGATGGCTTTGGCATTTCTTTGGAGTTTGACTTTTATAAGACAAAGGAAAAAAGGAAATCCAGAAGACTGAACCCAAAGAAACATGGGGAGAAGAAAGGTGTGCTGAGTCTCATAAGAGGGGGAGGAGCAAAAACATGGGCAGGGTCCCTACAAAGTGTGGTAGGGGGAAAAGCAGAGAGATAGACTGGGCTCTTGAAGTGGGGTTGGGGAAGCAGAGAGATGGACTGGGTCCTTAGGGAGGGGAAGCAGAGGGATGGACTGGGTTCCTACAGTAGGAGTGGGGGAGAAACAGAGAGATGGGCTGGGTCCCTAGGGAGGGGAAGCAGAGGAATGGGCTAGATCACTGCAGACATCTATCTTGGTTGTTCTAGAGAGCCCGGGGCCCAGGTTGTTCTGGGATCAGTTTGTTGACTGGCACAAATAGCACTTGCCAAATGGTTATGTTTAGGCCATGATTGGTTTGAAAGGGAGCAAGCCAGTTATAGTGGCTTAGGTCTGTAACCTTAGCCTTTGAGAATCTGAGACAGGAGAATCAAGAGTCCTAGGATTGGGGCTGGTGAGGGATGTTCTGTCTGGTCTACCTAGGGAGAGCCTGGCTTAACAAGCAAACAAGCAAATAAACAAAACAAAAAGAATAGAAGGAAGGAAGAAAGAAAATGGCTGTAATGGAGGTTACTTAATTTGTGTCTCCCAGGCCTGCAAGTACTCCAACAGAAATTCTTAACCCAGAGCCCTGAGGGACAGCTCCTAAAACTGGGCCGCACCTTCCCAAGTTCTTTGATCTGTGTGCAGGAGTGTGTGCATGCGTGTGCATGGTACATGTGCATCGCTTATGGGTGAGGCTAGCAATGTGTGTGTGTGTGTAAGAAAAGATTGAGACTTGGATCGAAATCCCGGAAAGCATGTTGTTGCAGGTGCAGCCTTGTCCGGAATAAGGACATTCACTTCTGTTTTGGTATTGTGGGTTTTGGTATATTTGGTATTTTGTGGTATGTTCCCTGTCAATGGTGCTAAACCCTCCTTGCCCTGCTTCCCATTTATTTAAGAACCTGTTTATTCTTTTAACCCTATTTATAAAGGGCCATTTGAGAATGGCAGAAGGATAGATTGAAATACAGAAATAGAAAACCTTGTGTCTGGTTCCTTTTGTATCATCAGCTGCATTGGGAAATTGTAAAGTGGGTTCTGCTGCTGACCGAATACTGCTAGCTGAGTTTACACTGTGAACAAGTGTTTTGAGGCTGAACAAGAAGAATGCAAAACATCCCTCTCTAACCTGTAGAACAGTACCAGAGGGCTCGGAGCTTTAAAGGTGTAGGACCTGCAGTCCTCTGTAGCTCTCTGCCTTCTTCCTTGAAGACAAAGTCTCCTGTTGGACCATAGGCTCATCCTTTTGGCTATTGCTCCCTACATCGCTCGTCTCTGCCCCATGGTGCTGAAGTTATAGACATGTGCATCCATCCCAAGCTGTCTCCGTGGGTGCTGGGGATTCAAATTCAGTTCATTAAACTTGCCCAGTAAACTCTTTACTCATGGAGCCGTCTCCTTCTCCCCCTGACTCACATTTCTGTGACTTTGTGTATGAAACTATGGAGGGACGTTGATTCAGAGTTGCTTTGTCTTATGTGCAGTAGTGGTGACTAAGAAATCACTCCCACTTCTTAGAAAGTCTTAGGGAGGGTGCAATTCTTCCTTCTGGTTTCTTCTTAACACACACACACACACACACACACACACTCAATATATGAGGGTTTGTATGTATGGATGTACTTGTGTACATATATATGTGGCTACCACTGAGCTATATCCCCAGCATGCCCCCAATCCCAATCCCTCCTCCTCCTCCTCCTCC
>LOJH01030220.1:3821-17176 GCA_001685095.1 Ellobius talpinus | reverse complement strand
CTTGGCAAACCAAGCATAGATGAAAGCAAACTTTCTCTGCCCATTTCTCAAATGGTTTGTCAGAATCTGTACCCTGGATAAGGAAGTGGCCTTTGAGCTCAGTTCGGAGTGCTTTCCTTTTGTATACTTTTTGCCTTGTTTCTATGTACTTCTTTTCATTTTTATCACTGTTATTAATTGAGGTATTGTTTCTTGCAAGGAGAGACAAGAGTTTCTCATGATCATGTACATGAGTAAGGGGGGGGTTCAGAGTTGAGGTAATGCTTTTTAGTCTGTATCAAAGCCATACAAAATAAAGCTTGTTATGCAGTTGTTCACATTCTGCATCCCCTGTGTCCTGATTTGCGTGAGATCCTTACAAAGGGACCCCAACACACTAGACGTTGACAGATATAATAAAACTTAGTTTACTTTTAAATTTCCTAAATGCTTCTTCATAGCAATTCAGTTGAATACCTTTTTATCTTGTGTTTTCACTCCTTTTGTATCCCCATGTCTCTCTTTTCCTGTTTTCATTATCTCAAATACACTCCAGGATTCAATTAAGCTTTTCATTTCTAGCCCAGTTGTTCAGAATTTCTCACTTCCTGATACTCTTGTCTATGTCAATTGCACAGTTCCAATTACTCATGGACTATGAGGAATATCTTCTATGACCCCTTTTCTTTCCTTTCTCATGAAGGAATGTTGGATATTTTAGACTATTAACTGATTTATAAACTCAGAAGAATACTTGCCTTGGCATCATAAAATTTGATAGTCAACAGACTATAGCATAAGCTCATTCATGGACAGCATAGTTAGCTCCTGCCACTATGAGAGCACTCATCAGTAGTGTCTGATACTGCAGGGTGTTGTCACTAACCTTCTTGTAATGAAATCAATTGTCCCTGACATTAAGAAAATGCTTTCTAGCTAGATTTCATGTTTTCCATAAAAAATTTAAAAGCATTTCATTAAAAAATTAGAGGACCCATGTTAGGAGGAATAAGTCAGACACAGTAATACAAATTTATGTTCTCCAATGTGGAAAGTACAAAAGGAAAGACCTGAAAGTAGAATAGATCTTAGGACATGAAGTGGTGATGGAAAAGGAAGCTGATTAAATGTAAGTTTTGACTAAGTGTAAGTTTGGTACATGTTGTTTGCATTAAGGCAGTAACACAATAAACCACACTAATATCCAAAGTTAATACATGCTGATAAAATACAAAAATAATTAAAAATGAAAAAATTCTTCCACGGATTTTGGAAATTCACTTTGCTCTCCCAAAACATTAAATTTGGACACAGGGATGACTGTAGATTAGAAATCACATATGAATGAATGGAGGATTCTATTTAGGGAGGTACAGGGATCAGTCCTACTGTATTTCTTAATCAATGTGCTATCATCACTACTCAGGGACAGCATTCGCTCTATACACTCCCAAACTTCCTCAATTCACCTGACATCCTGCCCTACAGCTACTGCAGCTGCCAACATGACTCAACAAGAACTTCATGAGACATCATCAAGTTGTAAAAGTATGAATATAAAGCTGTAAGAGGGATATCTCAGTTAACAAGCAGGCAGAAACATGACAGAGACAGCAGGGATTATATATTTCCAGCTCTAAAAGTAAATAGTTACCAACCAAAAGTCTTAAGTCTAGCAATAATAAATAAAATATTCTCAAATAAATTAAACACAGAAATATTTTTGAGACAAAAAGGCAAGTTAGGTAATACATAATCACTGCATAAAATTCTTAAAGGGATAATAAACATAAAAGAAGAAAAAATAGTATACACGTTCACAAGAAGGACTACATTCCATGAACCTTGCAAGAGATGAACTGATTAACTGGGAAATGACAAGTCATGTCCAATACAGCAAACCAACAAACATTCATCACAATCAGTGATGAAGGAAAAGAATTACCTAGCTTATGAGTTTTTAGAAGCAGAAGATAGTGGTATTATGTTTCCTGATCTACTCTTTTAGTTCAGTATTAATTGGTGAATCAAAGTCATTTGTAATCAAGATTACAACTAAAATTGACTAGGTAGTTTTTATGACTTTGTTTTTTGTTATTCTGGATGACAGTCATTCACGGAAACTTTATAGCTAAAAATGCTATTAAAAATAAAAATCACAGAAATCTCAAAAAGAAAAGAAGAAAAAGTTGGTTCCAAACTCAGGAAACAGGCAGCAATGATAAAAATTGAAAAGATTAGAGAAGCAATTAACAAAATAACGAATAAAAGAACAATGCATAGAGTTAAACAGATATATTATCACTGAAAAACTTGGTCTATTCAACTGTTTCCATCATTCTTCACCACTGATTGTTACTACAGTTTTACAGATGGAGATGATCGCAAGTTCAAAAATAAAGTTTAAAGTGCTGGATCTGTGCAAAGGACAGGAAAAGATGCAAGTCTTAAGGTAAATATATACACACACACACACACACACACACAAACATATATATTATTTACAACAAAGCAAATGCACATGATATTCAGACTGTTATAAATAATTTGAGAAATCTTTGTATGCAAAATAAGATTTCCAGCGCTGAGGATTATGGGCAGGTTGGGGATGGGGTGGGGTGGGGAGAAGCCACAAAGGAAAGAAGGCATCTACTCACTAGTTACTGCATTCCAGTAGTTATATATATTTTGCAAGTACTCTTGCTATCTTAACCCTCCCCAAAATCTTGCAAGATAAAATTCATGTGAATTTTATGTAGATTTAATAATCTATCTTTTGAGAAATATGGTAGTGTGTGCGGTGTCCAAGGCCACTTTCTACATGACATAACTGCTCCTCAATGGCTTTTAGTCTGATGAATCTCTTTCAATTATTTCTCTACCTATTTCCAACCTAAACTTTAGTTACACTGATTCCTAAGGGATTAAATCCTCAAAGGCGATAAAGTAGACTGGCTTGAAACCCCACATGATGGAACTGCAAGGCACAACAATTCATTCGTTTGAAATTCATGGTATTTCTGCCCATATAGAGTGCATTTTCAACAACGTTGGTTAATTCATATTGAAGTAGCTGCTTGATAATCGAATTATATTTTATTACATTCTTATTTATTTTGTGTCTGCCTCTGTTAGTGTATGTGTGTTCGTGTGAGTATGCACATGCCTCAGCTGACACTCATGTAGAGACCAGAGGACAACATGAGTGAGCTGACTGTATTTAACTTTGTAGATCCTTTTAAGCAAGAAATCATCTTACCTGTCCCCCAAAATGTTCTAAAAATATAAATTGCTCTCTCAGATTCATGGTTCTTTTATCATTAATTGGTGTGTGTGTTTGTGTGTGTATGTGTGTGTATGTGTGTATGTGTGTTTTTAAATATGTAAATGCAATCTGCTGGCCTGGGTACAGTGGAAGTGTTTGAAGGAAGAAATCGAAGGGAGAAATGATGTAGTAATGTTATAATCTTAAAATTAAAAGTAATAATAAAATGTTAGCTTCATAAGCCTTTCAGAAGTCTATGGTGTTGGCATCATGTAATTAAAAACATAAATTTATTAAAGGTTACTGAGAAAAGAGAGAATACAAGAAAGAAATAGTGAGTATCACCTCATACCAAATTTCAGTATACATTGGCGGCTGCCCCATCTTTCCTTGACCATGGCTGGAAAGAGAGAGAAATGGGAAACATAAGCAGAAAATGATCATTATTGCACCTTCCTTACAGCAGTATGAATTCTTGTTTTGCTTCAGACACTGTTATTTAATATGTATACCTTGACTTATTAAATTCTCACTGTGAACTTACAATGGTGTGATTAATAAAGTCCAACACAGTATCTAATCCATTGAAATAATCCACGCTTTGAGATGAATTTTATAGGTCTTATAGAAAGTAAATTCAGTTTATTGATTTCAACATGCAATGACACTCATCATAAAACTGTGAGAAACTTAACATATGGCTTTCTGATTTAAAGTTTCTGACAATAGTTTCATTAATCCAGATATTTGATTATCAAGAGCAATGTCTGTGAGGAAAAACTGCACAAAATGTACCACTTTTCACAGAAATATATGTTCTATTTTCTGTTTACTTAGAAAACGGGAGGGCTTGAGCAAAATATTCTTTGCCTTCTTGGAGCATGAATTTTAATTGTTCTTAATAATAAAAACTCAAATCCAGACATCAGGATAAATGCTGAAAGATCAGAGAAGCAAAGAAGCCAGCCATTAGAGAGACTTTACCGCTACCAAATCCTCAGACCATACTAGGCAAGATCTGGTTTCCACGAATCCCCAGACTAAATGGTCTGAGCTCCTGTCTCCTTCTGCCTTATATTCCTATCTCAACTCAGCCATATCTCTTCCTATCAACTCCCCCCCTCAGTGCTGGGATTAAAGGGATGTGACTCCTGAATGCTTCGATTAAAGGTCGAATGCTTCGACCACTGCCTGGCTAACTAGTGGCTAGCTCTCTGCTCTGATCATCAGGCAAGATGTATTTGTTAAAGCACAAACAAAATACCTCTCATGGAAGAGGACTCCATTTTCTCAATAGGATTTTCGATAACTACAGAATATTAACAAATCCATTTACTAATGTTAAATAATCTATTTATTCCTTTTTGCTTTGTGAATTTATGTATTTGCATATAGTTTCAGAACATGGGCTGAGATCACCCTGTAAATATACCTTAAAGGTCAGGCATGTTGATGCACACCTTTAATTTCAGTATGCAGACTTGTGCAAGTTCAAGGCAGGCCTGTTCTACATGGTGAGTTCCAGGACAACCAGAGGTACCTAATGAGACCATCTTCTGAAACCTTAACCCCTCTACCCCTCACTCACAATCCTCACTGTATCATGGTGTCAAGTAAAATTTAAAGGTCAAATCTACACATTTTGTCTTCATACAACTTGGAATATACCAGTATTCTTTGAGGCAGCTTTAACAAAGGAAGGGCCAAGATAATTCTGCTACCCATTCCTATTATTAGTGTCTCACCTCTGGTTCCACTGGTTGCGTTTTATTTAAACAAAATACAAAATGACTATGCTCAATTCTTATTTTAATGGTGTGTGTCTAACACCAGTCATCAATTGTTCTTGTTAATCTACTGTTCATTAGTGAACAATGGTATATGTGTTGGCAAAAATAAACATGACTTCCTAAATACTGAAATTGAACCATGACCTTGAAGGGTTTGAACTACATTGTTAATTTGTCATGTCTAAGTTGTGCAGCATCTAAATATAAGCAAGAATATCTGTAAATGGAAGACAGCTTTACATTCTCAAAATACATTATTTGATGCTAAAACTGTGTAATAGACACCCACACCAACTTAATGATACCATTTATTTCTTGAAATATGAGAATGCCCCAGGCAGGAATAATTGTTACTATGAAATTAGTTTCTTTGAGTCATTATTACTCACTTTTTAATTAGTAGCTGTCCTATTTATTTCAAGACAAACTGTCATTTCAGAGATGACATGATATATCGGATCCATTAAAGCTGCTGTGTTGAAGCTCTTGACTACAGTCTCCATCCGTTTAGTCTTTATCCTTAATATCCCAGCTCCCCTGCTGACCGCAACAACAGAAATTTAGAATCATCCATGACTAATGTTCTTCACAACATTATTCTCCAAATAGGACTCATCAATTAGTTATTATTTAAGACTGACTTTGAATTCAGAACAATCTAAAGGAAGAAACCACTTGTCAGTTGTGATTTAAAATTTCATTAGAGAAATTAAGTATACATATCATGTACAAAGACAGTCTTGGAATTTTGCATATGAACATGAATATGTATGTCATTTATATATGGAGAGTGTCATGAAAATGTGAATATACGTACATGCTGGACAGTTTCAGATGCTAATAGAGTGTTTTTTCCAACATCAGTAGACAAGTGTTTTCTTGACTTTTTTTTTTACTCTACTCTTATAGGTATCATGAAAGGACACAGCAATATTCAGTGTTAATAGCCTTCAAAATTATCTTTTAAGCATCATCACAAAAATCATAAATGAAATATTAATTAGACAAGATCCAATATGGGGTTGGGAGGGCAAGAAAGCCAACACCTAGCTGAAGATCTATTAGCAGTTAGTAGCTGTTAGAAGAATGAGTGTCAGTTATCTTAAGGGTGTGAAGACACCTAAGAGTATTTGAATAACACAAATTGGACTTGCTGTTTTTTTTAAAAAAAGAACAAGAATTTAAATGGGAAGAGAAGGCGAATTAAAATGATCAAAACACATTATATGTCATCTCAAAAATTAATATATAATGTAAACTTTCAATAACAAAAGGGAAGCATATATTTTCTACTTTGATACCAGTGTTTCATATGCAAATTTTGATGGCTTATAACAAATGTATCATTGATAACATAACTAATTTTCATCACCTCCTAAGTTCAAGATACATAAAATATTTATGCAAATGTAAGTCAAAAGCTGTCTAAATTTGAAATCTTAAACTAATGATATATATTTAGTGATATCATTAATCACACTATTTCTACATTGAAAGAGGTTTTGATATAATCTATACTCTTATCAAAATAAGAATCCTTTTCACAGAATTTGAAACTCTTGCCATTTTGCTTGAGCTTGACTCTCTTTATTTAATGACACAATCCTTTATGAAAAAATAGCTAAGATTTTAAAACTACCTGTTGAAATTTTTACTGGCATGGTCTTATCTCCCACTGTATATAGTAGTCCATGCAAATTCTTAAAATCATTAGTCTTGTTTCTACTATGACTATTTCTCAGGCTCAGTACATTAAGAAATATTCAACTATTTAATGTGTAACTTACAATAGAGAGACCCCCAATGTCTCAAATAACTCAGGATCATATTTCAATTGGCTATTATTTTAGTAACCTGAAACCTATAACTTAATTGAATGTATTAATTTTGGTAGAGAATGTCTGCAGATTATAAATAAACTATTGCTTTTAATTTTTGTTAAGTAACTTAATGCAGTTCCAACTTCCACTGGGTCTTTCATGATTTTATCTTGCTAATTCCTAATGTGCTCTTTGTCACAATTATTTCATATGAATTTATAGTAAGTCCTAGCAAAGGTTGAGATAAAACCTGAGCAAAGAAGAGAGAACAAAGAATGGGGTGGAGTTTATTCTGGAGGAGAGGCTAAGGGCATTCAGTACAAGAGAAAGACTGAAGAAGATGCAAACTATGGAGGAAAAGAGACACGGCCAAAAGAGATAAGCTGTTAATTAGCCTGAAAAGAGTAATGTCAGGATACATGAGGTGACTGGACAGGTGTGAAAATATTAAGGAGTAAGTGTGAGCAAGATTCTTCTTTAAAGTTTGGAAACTTAAACCCATAAAAGTTAGAAATTCTAAGAGAAAATGCACTTGTGTGGTCTTCCCCCTCTTTATTCATAGGTCAGAGGAGAGCGGGAAGAAGCTTGCTACTAAGGACCCGAGAGTGGGGTTATTGGGACTCCTGTTTATAGTTACAGCTATTGTGAGCTGACATTCTGTGTCCCTGTTGTAAGCATTTTGTGAATATTTCTGGCTCTCATTTGCCTTCTGAGCACAGTATCAAGCTCATAATAAATGCCAAGATGTTATTTGAAAAGTGTTGTTTCTCCCAGTGGGCAAGTTTCTTAAAGATAGCTGTTACCAACATCCACTACAGCAACTTCATTTCACTTTCCTGTGTGGTTTTAGCTTGTTCTAAATGTAAACATAAAACACATAGTGAAAGAAAGAAAAGGTGTGGAAATGGCAGCCATTTTCTGCTGTTCAGTGCATCTGCTTAATGAATAGGCTGTCGGGATAGGTCATTGGAGAAGGACTGTTAACAGATGGGGTGTGGGGACCGTCTTTGGAGCATTCTGACAATAAGAGGTAAAATAAGAGGACACTAGACTCATTGGAGACAGCTAGCCAAGGTTAAAAAAAAGAAAAGAATCTGTATGTCGAGTGAAAGCTGAAAGGAAGAAGCGTATGTAGAGGAGGAAGTGACCCTGTTTATGACATACTGCTTGTAATTTAAGCAATATGACTGGGAAAAACCCCAAATACTCAAAACCCAAATAATCACTGATCAACCTAAAATAAAGTTCCAGAATATATAGCTCTTTGCCATTGTGACAAAGATTCTCTCCTAACATTATGGTCTTGTTCATGTTGTATTTGTGTGTACTATTCAACATTTCAAACCTACGTATTAGTATCCATATCATATGATCATTTTCCTTATTCATAAACTAGCTTCAAAAATACATTATGAACAGCCCATAGATGATCAGCACCTTGTTAAGCGTTTGAAATACCACGTGGAATAAGGAGGTGTCTGAGGTTTGCCTTTTTGAATATTGGAGATCAGAATACAGCTACAAACTGACTTACAGTGAGGCTGCACTTATTTATTTCTTCCCCTCTTTCTCTTTCCTCTCTCCGTCTCCTTCTGTCTCTTAAACACACACACACACACGCACACACACACACACACACACACACACAAAGCCCCATTTTATGCTTTAGGTTTCAATAGAAACTGATTTCACTTGGATGACATCACATCAATTTTATGATTTCTTCCATCCTAAAATACTCTCTTCTTAGTTGAAAATCTGATAATGGAGAGCTGCCACCTTGTCTCACCATCCAGTGATGTTTTGGATCATGTTAAGGCAAATAAAAATATACTTTCGAATTTGGGTTTTTTATTTTTCCTTTGTGATTTAAAAATTAGACATTTTAATATCTAGTGTTTCTAAATGGCTTGTTAAAAAATACCAAGTTAATAGGGGTGGCTTTCAGTGAATAGCCACTGATAAGAATTTCCATGATTAGGAGAGACTGAACATTGAAAAGAAGGGGTGAATGATTCAGTGGCTGCATCTAAAAATGACAGAATTCAGCAGGAAAGAGAAAACAGTAATGACAATCTATAATTTAGCAAGGGCCCTTTAATACAGAGGAGATGTTAACCTTCAGCTTTCTCCTTTTAAAAGGACTTTAGGTTCCCATTTTCTTTATTGACATCAGAAAGCTTTACAGAAATTTAGAGAAAGCAAACAGAAACACTCTAGAACATGTGCTACTTACATGACCCAGTCTCATTACATCCTGTTTCACAGCTGACCTCTGATTTCCTAACTTCTTAATTTGACAGAATTCAGAGAAGAGAGTGGCATATAAGAAATAATACTGTCTACTTCTTTCTTTAGAACAAAATAAGTGACATTTCACATGTCATTTTCTTGTTTCAAATCTCAAGGAATCATATAAGTCACTTTCAAAATTATATATTTTTGCCTTTTTAATTTTTTTGAGAATTTTATATATGAATATATTATATTTACATCATTTAAATACTGCCATCTCGCTTTCCAATTTTCCGTTGTCCCCACCCCTCTTGTATTCATGACGTCTTTTATAATCATTATTTTTTTAAGAGCTACTGAGTCTCATGCATGCTGTCCAAATATAAATATGTTTAGATGTGACCAGTTAGGAGTGGATAAGCTCCAGTTAATTACTGAAAAAAAACAAAAACAACTGGTCCTTCTTCTCTCAACAACTATAGGATGTGAATAGCTCATCCAGCAGCGGGGATTTGTGAAGATTTCCTCCATTCACAATGGCATGTCAACTATTGTGTAGGTCTTATTCAGGAAACTGTGTTGTTGAAACTAGTATAGTATCATTATTATATCTGGAAGGTGCTATCATGTAATAGTCATCTTAGTAGTTTGGTTTACAATCTTTCTGACCTGTCTCACTGAAATACATTCAGTTTAACTAAATTGAAGTATAGAAAATTTGCATGCTTAACTAGAAAAAAATGAAGTAGTACCAGGTAGAGTAGAGATTCTCAAGTGAATATCATAAATAAGTAATTTTGAAATCCTGAAATAGTACTGAAAATTTTTCTCAAGGAGTAAGTCTAGAATTGAAAGGCAATTAAAGTCTGGAAGTTAATCACCCAAAGAACATTTTTGGTTTCTTTTTCAGTTTGATTGGCAAGTAAAAGTATGAGTTCTTACACACTCAACACACTGATTACATCACCAGATTACATTCCAGTTTCCATCCATGTGAATTATTACTACTGTTCAATACCAAATGAACATTCATTAGCAACACTCAGAGTAATAACACTGTGCTTCCTTCAGTGTACCTGTCAAAAAAAAATCCTTGATCTACCTAATGGTGAAAAACAATTTTGGACTTAAAGGATGAATGTCAGATCTACGAATGATGAATTTATAAAGAGAACTAGAATCCTCAGTGTTTACTGATAATGAATACCAGCAATCTTTATTTTTAAAAGAAACACAAAACTCCAAGAAAAAGGATGCAACTGCCTGACCAACAACAAAACAACAGCATCGCTGTCTGCTCGCAAGCGAAGAGGCTTCAGAACACAATGTCAAAGCACACCATGTCTTGCCCTCCTGCTGTTCCCTGGAATTTCTAAAGTGGAAACACAAAAGGCAACTGCATAATATGAATCTGTCTTAGTTGTGTTTCTATTGTTGTGATAAAGTACCATGACCAAAGGAGCTTGGGAAGGATAGGGCATTTGGCTTAATGTACTATATAGCAGTCTACTGACAAAAGACAAGGCAGAAACTCAACTAGAAACCCAGAGGCAGGAGCTGCTGGAGAGGCTACAGAGGATTGATTGCTGCTTACTGACTTAGTCTTGATGACTTAGTCAGCTTGCTTTCTTATAGAATCCAGGGCAACCAAGTCTGGAGTTGACACTAGTCACTGTGGGTTGACCCTTCTTATAGTGTTACTAATTAAAAGACTCCCCAGTAGGCTTGTCTATAACTGATCTTATAGAAGAGTTTCCCAGTTAAGGTTTTTCTCATCTCAGATGTCCCAGCTTGTGTCACGGTAACAGGAAAGGTAACCAGCACAGAGTGCAAAGAGGGGACTGTATGTAACTTGATTTATTGAACAACTATGGTGTGGGTACCTAGAAGAGAGAGTAAAAATATGTATTTAGTTGTTCAAGCAAAATAATTAGGAGTCAACAGTAAAACAGGAAAGTAATTCAAAGACAGGACAGATGACTTTGTCTTTTTATCTGTCAAATCCATATCCATAGTAATTTTATTTTACTGTTATCAAGTATATTATTAGTTACACCAAAATAATTATTATAATGGAGATTGTATACATACATACGCACTTAGGCACGCACACATGTCTATATACATGCACACATGCACGCATTCATTAAATTGGTAAAAATTTTGTGTTGACTGATAATTGGTTCTTCCCAAAATCTGCATTGAAGTCCCATCTTCACATGGGATGATACTTCACTACAGGGCTTTCAACAAGCAATCAGATTACATAAGGTTGTCATATGAAAGCCCTAATAGGGTGATGCCCTGATAAGTGGAAGGCATCCTAGAAAGAAGTCATTAGATGACAGGAGTTTCTTAGCACTTTTACGGTGTGGTTCAGCATCCAGAACTGAGAGAAACATGCTTGTTGTTCAAACTTCTTAGCCTGTTGTTTTGCTATAGCAGCCCAAGATGAGAGAGTAGAACCTATAGAACTAATGGATCTACTCTACTTCTATTTATTTGGCTGGAGCTAAGAGTATTTTCAAAAGTAATAAAGGAAATTCCACATATTAGTCATAGTTTTCAGAGTAACACTAATATATATTCATATATAAAAATTAAAAGATTATTTATTCCTTAGTTTCATCTATAATTTAAAAATTTCATGAAGTCAACAAAATTTAAAGTACCCTATTATTCTTATTTATTTATTGAATAATCTTCCTTTTAAAATTATTTGGTTCTGAGAAACTGATAATGATTTTAATATTTTGAAATATTCTTAAATTTCATTAGAACGTGAAGGCATACATGTGGAGAAGCTAGTTTTGCAAATTTTGAACACTATCACTAAAAACCATAGAAAGCAATATAACTTGGGGTGGAGAAATGACTTGGTTGTTAAGAGCACTTGCTGCTGTTTCAGAGGACCCGGGTTTACTTCCAAAACCCACATCAGGCAGCTCACAGCCACCCATAAATCCAGTTTCAGAGGATTACAACCCTTTTATGGACTCCTGGCTTCTCAGGCACCTCCCCCACCACACCAGTTTAAAAATAGTTATATTTTTTTTCAAGCAGATTTTATTCTTCCATATAGTTAAAACATTTTAGAGTAGCTATTAAGGTATTGGAAGGAGTTGGTAAATGTCTGTGTGTTCTTATATTGAGACTACATAAATTACTTTTATTAATAAATCTATGTAAGGGAAATAGTTTTACTCATTGGCTAATCTGGCTTCTTTTGCACCCTGCATATGTCTTTGTACTTGACTTCGCAACCTCAGCTGATGTCACTCAACATTCTGGGTCATTGCCTCACAATTTGCCATCCAACATTCTGGGTCATTGCCTCACATTGGTTAGAAGTCGATAAAGAAAAGCAAATATCTAATTCTACAGACTTTTACTAGAAGGATATTGGCATGGAATAATCAATGTTATCAACTTACTCCCCTTCCCCCAGGAATCCAAAATAAGTAAGGGAGTGAACCAAGCAGCAAGTAGAGTTTGCTGAGTACACTGTTTAGCATGGAAGAATAGGACAGGACAGGTAGGATTCCATACCTCCTATGAAGCAGGGGGATTTCACCTTCCAGCTTTGTTATGTCCATAAAGACCCTCATTATAATGGATGTGAAAATTTCATGCACAAGTAAGCACAAACAACACAGAAATGAAGCCAGAGCTCCTGAGTGTGTATTTTTCTGAGAATGAACCTTGGTTACAATCTCAAAGGAATATATGATCCTAAAATATTGAGGATCTACAGATTGGACTGTTTACACTGCCATGCAGTGAAGTAAATGACAGAGATTAATTGTTCCTCTCATCTGAATGAACAGATTGCCAAACATTTGATGTGATGTGGTAAAAGATAATGTGTCCAACTAATTATCTGTGTTTAAAGTACCATAGTTGTTTTAAGAGTGTGATTTTCTTAGGTAACATTTATTACTTTCCTAATTTAGTAATTTCATTTCATATTACAAATACATAGGGGAGAATATAATTATTGTTATGGAGATTAAATTAATTAGCTGAGTTCCCCTATACACATTAAATGGACTCATGTCATTACAGTAATTTTAAACCTATGTTGGCTTGTTTTTCCAAGTGATTGATGAATAACACATTTAATCATGGTGGAAGGCTTCTGGAAAAAATAGAAGTTGAAGTAGTGCCAGTAGTAAATATAAAGCTGAAAGCAGCTTTCTGTCTGTCTGTCTTTGTCTCTGTCTCTGTCTCTGTCTCTGTCTCTCTCTCTCTGTCTCTCTCTCTCTC
>LOJH01030218.1:2615-17176 GCA_001685095.1 Ellobius talpinus | reverse complement strand
ACCTTTGGAAGAGCAAGCAGTGCTCTTAACCACTGAGCCATCTCTCCAGCCCGAAAGTCATTATTTTATATACTAACTAAAAAATGTTAAAATGAAGCAGCAGTCCTGTAGGCACAGCTTTGCGTGTGAACATTCGTCATGCCTTGTTACAGTCATAGAGGAATTTTATAGGATTACTTTGTTAAATCCTCCCAATTTAGTTTATCCTTGGCAACATATTATAGTTATGACTTTGGAGCAAGTCAGATTGGTTCTCAGGCCCCAAGGTTAGTCTCCCTCTATCCCCATGTATGCATGACTTTGATTTTGACTTCTACACACCTTGTCAGTCACGGCCCCTCCTACTTTTCTACAGACAGAAGAACCAGTTTTACTTCCCAGCAGGAGTCCTGGACCTGTTTTCTTGGCACAATTGTGATGTGTCTTTTTAGTATGAATATTCCAAACTGATAGATAAGAGAAAATGCAAACGTGAGTATCTTGAAGGAGCAGCTTTCTGATTAGCATACACTAAGACTTTTGAGAGCCCCACTCCATGCTCCTAACCCTTTTCTAAGATTGAGTATTAGAATCATGCAGAAATGGCAAAAAGGAAATTTGAGATTATTTTAAGTATGATTATTCTACTGTCATTTAAATTCACAGTGATACCTATGTCCATGTACAGTTCTCCTACATAATTTTCCTGTGCCTTTTGGTGGTCACACTCCTCATGTACTTCTGGATCGAAACTGAAAGAAACGATTGAGCCATGCTTTCCTTTCTCCTTGCAGCTTTTCCCAGTACTCCACTAACCTTCTCTAGATAGTAGCTTTCTGGCAAACTTCCTCCTGCTTGACTTCCTTGAGCCAGCCTTGGCTTACACCTCCGTTGACGTCTGCTTCGTTGCATTTGAGGGAAGTGTTGACATCGATTTGACTTAAATCTTCTCCCCAGAGTGATTTCCTCCCTTTCCTTTGTCAACAGAAGAATGGTTTATTATTGCCAGTTTTGGCCTCCTCAGTGCTCTCACGCTCTGCTACATGATCATCAGAGCCACAGCTAGCTTGAATGCTAATGAGTAAGTAACAAATTGTTTTTTGGATTGCATGTGCCAGATGACCCCAAGAAAACATGTAATTTTCATGAAGGTGGTGAGACTTGGCTTCCCACCTGTTTCATGCTGATCCCAGTGGGATCATAGTTAAAAAAAAATTATTTCATGAGCCGTCTATTTTTAGTCACACAGAATGGGAATTCATTTTGTTCAGTAAGACCAGCATATATGAGCAAAACTCTGGAGGCTCTCTTTAGTACAGGCTGGATCCACAGCGTCATGCACGTGCCAGGACACCAGAACAGTCTTAGTATGTCACAGGAATAGCCCCACTCTGTGTGTGCTCATAGATTTTACCAGGAGCTTTAGTCAACTTTCGGGAGCATGCTAAGACCTTTGCCTATGGTCAAGGACAGGAAAGAAGCGGGAAGCAAATCTGCTGCTCTCAGAACTGTTGGGAGGTAGAGATGTCAAAATAGACTGTCTAAGGACAGAAAAGGTAGGTTACAGAAAGGCAAAGTTGGCCTCCACAAGGAAGAACACCAGTCAGGCTTCTTAATGGTGAGATGACCTTCCCACAAGGAATGCACAGAGCTAGGAATGCTGGCAGCTGCTGCATGTCTCTATGAGGGCTACTGTAGGATAGATATCTTAGTCCTTCTGATGCAATGATTTCCCAGAAGTAGCATCCCACAGTGATAGGATAATGGAAGGGTTTGGTTTTCTTTTGTTTTACTATTCAGGCCTCTCTTTTACCTGAGTATTCATACTACTTAGAGATGGGCACAGCCCTGGGCCAGTGCCCAGATTTGAGCCTGCATTGCTGCTGGTGCACATCGTGTGCTTTCCATATTGGAGTATGGCATAGCATTTTAAGTAGTCAACAGTAAATGATCTCCTGGAATAATTAATAATGTTTAATCTTAGAAACACAAAACTTTCATTTCCCTGACATACTATCTCCAACCTGATCTGTTGACAAAAATCTTTCAGGAAATATCTTCTGTCATCTGTGACCCCGCACATGCTGAGAGGCTATTGTGATACATTGGTGTTCTTCACCCTTTATATGAATAGCCTTCACCTGTCCATTAGGTCAGTCAGGAGCTAGCTACTTCTGTGGACACTGCTAGATACAGTTTTCTGTCAGAACACGGTACCAGTTGCTCAGATTCTAGAGTCAGTCACATCTAGATTTGACTCTCACTCAGCAACCCCATATTCCGTTGGGCATTTTAATTTATCTGAAGATGATTTTAATCATCAAAATAAGAAAATAATGACTAGTCTACATCATAGGGCTATGGACTTAGCACAGTGCCTAATACGTAATAAGTGCTCAATAAATGTTAGCCTAACTAGCTCCCCTGAGATTCTGCTACAGTTCTGTGAATAAGATGGCCGTCTGGGACCAGGAGTGTGGCGCAGCAGGGAAGACACTTGCTGCCAAGCCTGAGGACCTGATATCAATCCAACTTCGCAAGTTGTCCTCTGACCTACACATACACACACACCATGGCACATGTACATATGCACACAGACATAAAAATATAGATAAACATAATTTAAAATTTAAAAGATCTACTTTTAATAAAGAAAATTAGTTTAACTTTGTCCTTGAAACTAGTTACAGTGCCTAGGAACGCTGTGGTTGCCCATGATTTCAAAAACACTTCTATTCACAGTGAAGTCATTGTCTGATCTGCAGCCACTGTCTTGCTTATTCCCAACCAAGCTAGATAATAAGCCCAGTTCTTTTTTTTGTTTGTTTGTTTTGTTTTCAAGACAGGGTCTCACTACATAGCTCTGTCTATCCTGGACTCACTCTGTAGACCAGACTGGCCTTGAACTCACAGAGATCCACCTGCCTCTGCCTCCCGACTGCTTGGATTAAAGGCATGCACTACCACAGCCCAACAAAGCCCAGTTCTTAAGATTTTACCAGTGAGGGGGCTGGTGATATGATTCAGTGGGTAAAGGCGCTTGCTGCTAAGCCTGACTTGAGTTCAGTCACAGAATCTACCTTGTAGAAGAAAAAAATAATTACTGCAAGTTGCCCTCTGACCTCCACACACATGCCATTGCAAATACCACACACACACACACACACACACACCAGCACATAAAGTAAGTAAATGTAATTAAATATTTTTAAAAATTCAACCATGAGTAACAACCAGTACAAATAAATAGTGATGCTCTGAGCACTTCTATAGAACTACTAGACAATTTAATGGTCCTCTCACTCAGAATCTTCCCAGATGCTCAGTCTATACATCAGATGCTTTTGAGAATACTTAAATAGAAACCCAAGTGCCTGGGTCATACTGCTTCAGTTCCATGCATAAATGCATTACTCAGAACCTAAGCCATGGGTCTTCACAACCATGTCTTGGCCAACCCCTTCTCCCATTAGCCTTTGTAGATGGTTGATTTGCCATTGTTCATTCAACTGTTACTTCTTTGCCTTCAAAGCCATCCTAAAGGACAGCATCCATAATCTCATTTAGAGAGAACATTGAGTGAGTGTGTGCGTGCCTGTGCACCTGTGTGTGTACACACCTGAGGGTACATGAAAAGATAGTCACCAAAATATTAGTGGTGAGTATCTTAGGTTATATTTTTAGAATGTTTTTCTTTTCCATTGTGAGCCTCTGTGTGACTTGGGGGTCTTGTTGCTTTTGCAAGCATGAATCACGTGATTTTTTTTAAAAGACCATTTTATTGTGGGAGACAAAGATCAGTTTTACTCTGTGCCAGTGTGACTCTAAAAGGTTGGTGGAAATTCCTAAATTATTTTATTCCAGATAAAAGCTTTTTAGCAGGCTGGGCATGGTGGTTCATGCCTTTAATCCCAGCACTTGGGAGGCAGAGGCAGGTGGATCTCTGTGAGTTTGAGGCCAGCCTGGTTTACAAAGAAAGTTCCAGGACAACCAGCGCTGTTACACAGAGAAACCCTGTCTCGAAAAACAACAACAAAAAAATAGCAATTTTTAAATTTTTTGTTCATGGATTTTTTTAATCTACGTACTCATTTTCCCTTACATGCCAATAAATTTATAGCCAAAATGGGGTCCTTTCTAATTTTAATCATCCCATCATTCTGATTTAACCTGTCCAATTGTCTATAAACAGATGGGGAAATGTGTTGACATTTTAGTGACTGTCCAGAAACTGACAGTAACCCCAGCACAAAAGTACCCATGAGGACAGTCTTCTTTCCTGACAGCTTCAGCAGTGCAATGTGCTCATTCACAAACCCTGTAGGCAAGAGCAGGCAGCCTGTCAGATGTTAGGGCAGCCATGCAGAACCCAGACAGGTCCAGACCCCCTTGCTTTTTGCTGTAAGTACATTGATTACCACCAGGGGGCAGCCAAGACAGGGGCACAACACTCATCTTGACCTTGTTCATGGGTACCATTTACCAAGGATTCAATGCTATTGGCTGCTTCAGAAATCTGTGTATTTTGGAGTCCTTTGTTTAGTGAAAGAGTACTTATTTAAGTATGCTTCTATAACTAATTGTGCCTCAAAAACTTTTAACACTGCACACAAATCTTGGGAAATCTGAAACTGCAGGCATAAATAGGGTGATGGTCAAAATAGTGAAATACAGAGCAAAAGGACTTCAGCTTTAGCGTCTTCCTCACCCTTGTGATTCTTGGTGCCTACATCAGCAAGACTATTGAACATCATTCCCACAGGAGTTTCGTTGTTCTACTTATTTAGATAAGCCTTGTGAAATCCAGCACCTGCCAGCTTATATTTGGACACCTTCCTTCTCTGTGAGAAAGTTAGTTTCATCCTTGTTTTTATTTGAGGAACACATAAGTAGATGATGTAGGAAAGATTTTTAAGTTGAGTGGGAAGTTAGACTATATATCTAGGGCCCATCTCTTAGTCTATAGACTCTGATTCTAAAAAAAAATCACATCTTAAGATTTGCAGAGATATGTAGCTCAGATACTTGGGATTTTTTCATTGGTCTGGGCAACAGGAAATGCATGTGCTGAGATTAATGTGATTGTATAGATCTGTGCTGGGATCTAATACAGAGAAGTCCTGGCTTCTGGACTCTTCAGCAGGTAGATGGATCCCACACCTCACTGATAGTTCTGGTGAGCTTTCCAGGTGTCGTTGTAGACATTTATCAACCAGTTACAAGCAGTAATGATCCTTCCTGTTTTTCTCTACTGAATATTTCTTAATTCTGCTCATTACTCTTGCTTTCTGGAGTACACCACCACACCCAGCTAGTTAGGCTTCTGTCTTAGGACACTGGCAGATCAGCACAGTGTTGATATAAAAGGTCTGAAAATAGAGTCATTAGACATCTTGGAGATGCTTTGCTTAGAAAGGAGGAAGAAGACGGTAGAGGTATCTCAAGGTGTCTGTACCAAGTACTGCTGGAGAAAGGAGGATCTGCTGTGGACTGCACACTCCTTTGTGCTCACAGTAGCCTCATACTGCACAACCAGTGCGGAAAGAGTGCAATGTTTGCTGTAGTTCTAGAACCCTGAGGCCTCAGGGAGGACTGGACTCAATGAAGAAAACAACTTCTCTTGGGCAGAGTTGTCCATAAGAACAATTGATGAGCTAATGAGCTCTCCAGAAGCTACAGTTTAGGGCTGTGAGAGGCAGGTCTCCCTTTTGAGTCACATAACTGTTAGGTGGAATCAGAGCCCATGTGCCAAGGTTAGGATTGCTTTCTAGTTGCCTCTTGCTGGACTTTGAATTTCAAAAGCAGAGTTTCCTGAAGAATATACCACTATAGTTTCCAGACTTCTTTTTCACCATCTCCCAGAGTGACATCTGTCTGACTTTGTGACCTAGCCCTCCCTCATACATGAGTAAAACAAAAGTGGCTCTTACTGCCTGCCACGCCTGTCATGTGAGCCATCTTGTACTTTACTTCCCTACTGACTTGAGCAGTATCTGAAACACTAGTTAAGAATTTGAGATGTTTACTTTTTCAGTCAAATACTCTTGGTCAGACTAACATCCATCTTTGTTTTTTATGTTACCAAGAATACTTAACATTACTTTCTGAGGTGTATTCTTGGAGTGGGTCTTCGTCCCTCTTCTCATATTTATTCTCTTTTAGCCAATCTCTAGTATGTTTAGACACAGTAATACTGAGGCTCAGAGGGGTCGAGTGGTCCCTTATAGATTCTTGGGGAGGACAGTGGGATGCAGGCCAGAGCCTTTGCTCCCAACTCCTCTCTACACTGCTTAGCCCTGATTGCTCCACAGAACACTGAGGGCAACAATTGTGGCCAGAGAAGTTTAGTTTCATGGATCCTCAGCACAGAGGAAAGTATCAGAACTGATGGCATGATTTAGGCAGTGGAAATGAACCAGACATGAAGGTAGAGAGCCCCTGCTTAGGGAATAAGCCAAGTGCAAAGGGCCAGAAAGTGGTCTTATAGGGCCAGGAGCTTCAAAGAAGACAACAGGATCCTGGGGGTACCAAGAAACTTTTCAGAAGACTGCAAGCACTCTTTAACACCTGTTTCCAAGACATTAAGATAACACTCAGTGCACCCAAAACCTGAGAGATTCCTGGAACAGAAAGTTTGTTTTTCAGCTCCTTCTATAGCCTTGGTATTCTAGAATGGTAAAGAGCAGTAAAATCAGCAACTCAAAACCAACTTGGATAACAGCTACTCCTGTGTGTTAGACTGTTAGCCTGTCTTTTTCCTGTTTTCATTCTGGGAATATTAAAGCACTTCTAAGATGACGAGCTGCTCAAACGACCACTCGAAAACTGCTAGTCTCAGGGAGACACTAGGGCTGGGGACAGTCCCAGGCAACCCTGTAGTTAGGATCACATCTCTTTTGTTTTAGAATGTTGACAACCACCCTTGAACTAATTAATGATCTCTGTTTTCCGTTTTATTCCATAGGGTAGAATGGTTTTGAAGAAGGAAAAACACTGCTTTCTGACTGATTGCCTTGAAGGAAAAAAAGAACCTATTTTTGTGCATCATTTACCAATCATGCCACACAAGCATTTATTTTTAGTACATTTTATTTTTTCATAAAATTGCTAATGCCAAAGCTTTGTATTAAAATAAATAAATAATAAAAGTACCGTGTGCAAGTGTCTTTTACCAACATATGTTTCGGAGGCTAATTTTGATACCACACATAGGATGTGCTCGTGACTTTATAAGAGGGCAGGGACAACATGACTGCTGGTATTTAACCTGAGCAGAGCAGAGACATCCTGTGTAACACTGCTCCCTTAGTGCTCAGCTAATGGTTTACTCCATTTTATCTTAAAGGATGCCCATCCACTCTGGTAACTTCTTCCTTTGTGTGTGATCCATGCGCCTTCACTAGGACTTTAGCTCCACATTGAAAACTTTGAACTGTTGCTCCCCTATTGTATCCCCCATACCTGGGAGTGTGCTTTGCATGTAGTAAGTGCTCAATAAATTATGGAATGAAGGAGAGAGTTGTAAGGACTTCCAAACCAAGATGCTCCTTCTACTTAGTGTGTACATTACACATTTCAGGAGTGTAGTCAGGAGCCATTTCAACATGTAATGAAACATTGTTGCCTTATTGAAGAAAATGTGTTATTTTGTCATGTTGCATGCTTAAAGGATAGTGGGCATTTGTAAAACATTTGTAAACTCTTGAGCAGTAAATTCTTGGCCTTCCACTTTAGCATCCCTGAAATACCATGTTTCTGTGGGTATGCACAGGCTGTGCAACCATCACAGGTCTCTTGATTCCAGAATATTTCATCACCCACAAGGAAACCTCACACCTGCTAACAGAACTTACCACTTCTGCCAGTCCTAAGAGCTTATATAAGTCTACTGCATGTTTCTCTGTGTACCTATCCTGAGCACTTCATATGAGTACAGTCTTATATATATATAGTCTTTTATATCTCAGTCTCAGTGTATTCAGGGTCATCTATGTTGTATCATGCAGCAATATTTCATTCCTATAGGAATGTGATTTATTTTTGTATGCTGTTTTTGCAAACCTGATGAACATAACTAATCTTTAGGATTTTCTATGTATAAGATTATGTCATTTGAACATGGGGTCTTTTATGTATTTTATGTATCTTTTACAGTCTATTTTATTTTCTTGCTTGTTCATCCTTAGGCAGAACCTCACGTTGCCAGGTGGTTGAATATAAAGGATGTGAACTTATTTTCATGTTTTGTTACTCTCTTGGTGGCAGAAGGGAGATTTCAGTTTGTCAGCATTGAGTGTGAAGTTCTCTATAGGAGTCTCTTAGTATTTACCCTCCATCAAGTTGAGAAAGTAATATATATTCCTAGAGTATGGGGTGTTTTTATCACAGGACTTTTAGATGCCAATTTTTTAGGGTGTCAGTTGTCTCCGTGTCTCTTGCAATGATCTTGTGGCATTTTGTCCCATATTAACATAGTACATGATATTGACCTTTTTTGAGACAGGATTTGACTGTGCAGTCCAGGATGACCTCAGACCTGCAGTCCTCCCAGGTGCTTTCAGCTGTTGCTGTAGATCGTAGGCTGCACCAACAGCGTAGCCGTGGATAATCTCACTGTAAGGATCAGTTTATAGTGCGGGTCCAGTTTGCTAGGATTTTGCTGATGGTTTCTTTGGTTTTATAAGAGATACTGGTCTAAAGTTTCCTTCGTTTATCTTTGTTCTGCTTTGGTATCATTGTAATGCTGGCCTCACAAGTGTGTTCTGTAGTTTGGAAGCGTGTAAGAGCTGATGGTGATTCTTTAGATGTTGTAAACCCGTATGGACCAGGCTGTTCTTCCTAGAAAGTGTCAGGTTTAACTGGTGTACTCACAGGGGTGTGCTCCTGTAGTCCCTAGTGCTCACTCACTCAGTCACTCGTCCTCTCAGCCTCTCGTCTTGGTCTTGATTGGCCTGGAACTCTGAATGTAGACCAGGTTGGACTCACAGAGATCCACCTGCCTCTGCCTCCCAAGTGCCAGGATTAAAGGGGTGCACCAGGGCACTGGCTTGTTTTTCTTCCTTTAAAATGAAAGATTAGGTTATTGATATTCAGTCTTTGAAGAGTTTTTTGTTTTGTCTGAAAACAAAGTCTGCCTATGTACCCAGGCCTGCCTGGAACTCATGAACTCAGAGACTCTTCTGTCTCAGAGTCCTAAGGACGTGGGATTATCAGTGCATGCTTGGCTTCTTCTTAAAATATAAATGCTCGTAGCCAAAAATCTTCCTCAAGTACTATTTCACCTAACCATATTTAATTCTATTTGCTAATCTTTCCTTTCCCCTGTGATTTCTTTGACACACCGATTATTTAGCAGTTCTGTTGTTTAAACCCTTCCAAATCTGTCACAAATTTTCAGTTTCATCTTCAGCTCTTCCAGACCCATTAGTTGGTTGGAGAAAGTGAGAGTTTTTGTGATTTTTAACCTGTTTAATGTTCCAGGACTTCCTTAATAGCACACTGCATCTGTTGCAGAGGGTGCTCAGTGCCCCCCCCCCGAAGACCTGGATTCTGCTGTGGCTAGGCTCAGTGCTCTGTAGGTGTCTGCTGTGTCTGCTTGGTTGATGCGTCCAGTTCTGCTCTTTCCATGCTTCTCTTCTGTCTGTTCTACCCCCTGAGAAAGGTTAGTGTTGAGGCTTCAACTGCTTTCGTTAAGTTCTCAGCTTCTCCTTTCCATCCTCTTAGATTTTGCTCTATGTACTTTGGGATTCTTTTGTTGTGCTTATGGAATTGGAGAAATGTTTACTCACACCGTGTGCTCATTACGTCCCTACACCAGAACTTCACTTCCTACACCTGAACTTCATTGGTTAAAGGGCCTTCTTGGTGGCACAGCTGTCTGCTGGCCTAGTCTCTTAACAGAAGGGTTTGTTGAGCTGACATCTTCCCCAGTACAGTTAGTTTCCTCCTGGCAGTGTTTTGTGTGTGTGTGTGAGTTAATAGTATAGTCCCTGCCACCTAATGCATCCCAGTGGAAATCAAAGTAATTCTACCTTTCCCGTTTCTTCTCATGAAAGCTGTTCCCTTTCAGATAGTCATCAGGAGATGGAGGACCTCAGGTGACAGTGTCGCTGTCTCTGCTAGTTTAATATGCTCCTCCCCACACGTTCTAAGACTTTACCATCACTTACTGCTTCTTTCAAGATAAGTACTGTTCAAGCCAGGTGCATAATTTTGCCAAGAACTAAAAACTAAGGAGTATGTTTAAAGGTTGTTACTGGAAAGGTACTCATCAGTAATGGAGATAAGAACCTGGTATTTTTGTAGCTTTTGATATTTAACTTGCATCATATTTTCATGTTCTAATCATGATCTCAGTAACCAAGAAAGTCGTGGTGTGTGTGTGTGTGTTGCACATTAAAATGTGGCTCTTGACTGAGCACTGGTAGCACACACCTTTAATCCTAGCATTCGGGAGGCAGAGGCAGGTGAGAACTCTGTGAGTTCGAGGCCAGCCTGGTCTACCGAATGAGTTCCAGGACAGTCAGCAGTCAGGACTGTCCCACAGAGAAACCTTGTCTGGGGGTGGGGTGGATGTGGCTTTTGTTCCTTTAAACCCAATATAGAATTAGCATCAAAATGAAGTTGTTTATTTTTAGTAGACATTATATGAATAGAATTAATATATAAAATATTTTGTTGTTTACTATTTTAAAATTAGGAAAGTAACCATATTTAGGATGGAATGGTTATTTTGGCTCTAAATCCTTGGGGAAGCTTTTGTAATGGGTAAAGCGTAAGTTGTTTTTCCTTTCATTTTTCTAACCAAAAAATAACTTTTTTAAGAATACTTTGTGTCATTAGTGGTGGTGGTGAACCCTTTAATCCCAACACTTGGGAGGCAGAGGCAGGGGCATCTCCAGGTTCAAGGCCAGCCTGGTCTACACAGCAAGTTCCAGGACAGACAGAGCTGTTACAGAGAAACCCTGTCTCAAACCATCCTCACACACACACACACACACACACACACACACACACACACACACACAAAAGAATACTTGTGTCAAGGAAACACTGGCTTCAGTTGGTAAACATACCTAAAGAGGGGCTGAGTCTCCTAGTCATATGTCTGGTCACATGCAGCTGTAGCCACTAAGCCTGGAGAAATCAAGCCTCATTGAGAAATCATTTTTTAAATACAGAAAGAAGTGTCCTCAACATTTTACCTTTCCAATTATGAAGAGTTTTAGGAAAAGTTTAAAAATAGGATTTAATAGCAATAAACAACCAAAAAAAAATTTTAAATTAACCTGTGATTGTCCACTCACTCTGTTTACTTGTGAGTATGAATGTGTCACCCCTCTGCTTTGGTCTGGGACTCTCATGTTTGGAAATAGAGACAGCAGCAGAAGCCTGTGGCATTAGGCTCCTGTCCAGCCAGATGTAGCTTCTGTGCTGTTCCCGAGTGCTTTACCTGTGCCCCAAGCTAAAGTTTACCGCAAACCAGTGTCTACTCCATGTTGATTTAATCTGCACATTAGAATGTGCATCAGACAAGCATATGATCCCTGCCTGGCTTGCTAAGCTTCCTCCAACCTCAGTCTCCTCACCAGTGAGTAATGGTTACTGTAGCAGCATACAGGACTTGGAAGTTTGGGGAAATTGTGTTTGTGAAGGTGTCTGTCATAGGTGTGACTCAGTAGTGTCTGCATTTCCTTCCTTTATAAAATGATAAACTGGCTAGGCCATGGTGGCACACATCCTTAAACCCAGCACTCGAGAGGCAGAGGCAGGCAGATCACTGTAAGTTAAGAAGTCAGCCTGGTTCCAGGACAAACTACAGAGAGAAATCCTGTCTTGGGGGAGTTGGGGAAGATAAACTGTACCTGCAAAGTCCTTCCTGTTATGGGATATTTGTACACTGTGTGAAGGTGATTGCTGTAATTGGTGTAATAAAAAGCCACATAGCCAGTAGCTAGGCAGGAGGTATAGATGTAATCCGAGCCTTCGTAATTAGAAGTTTCTGTTCATTATTTGTAAGCTGGCTGGCAGGACAGAAAAAGACTCCTTATACCTTCCTAATATTGAACAGGGAAAAGCTTTGTCGGGCATATTCAGCCTAAGAAAGGCCCTAGGTCACCAAGGTCTTACAGCTCATCTTTGATGCCTGGGACCATCCGGATCCACTGCCTTTCCTTCCAGTTCACATAGCAAATGTGCTATACTGAGCAGAGCTCATCACCACCAAAGACCAAGAGGTCCCTGTGTTGGGGAGAATGCATAGCCAATGCTTACACTCCTGGGAAGGCTCGCTCTCAATTCCCACTGTTTGATATGAGGAAGCTTTCCACCTAGGTGGTAGCCAGCAGCCCTAAGGCACAGTGATAAAGCAGCATTTCCACCTATGATCCTATGCCTTTACCAGACCAGAAGCAGGGCCTGTAGTTGGTACCCCGGTGGCCTTTCTAAAGTGAGGATCAGAGCAGATTTGAGCATTAGTTACTTGGTTAATTTGTTTGTTTGATTTGTTTGTTTGGTTTTTGGCTTTTCAAGACAGGGTTTCACTGTGTAGCTTTGTAGCCTGTCCTAGAACTCACTCTTGGTGACCAGGCTGTCCTCAAACTCACAGAGATCTGCCTGCCTCTACCTCCTGAGTGCTGGGATTAAAGGTATGCACCTCTACTGCCTGGTTTAGTTTTTTTATTTGTTTGGGTTTTTTTTTTTTAAAGGAAAGCCACTGTTAAATTTCAGAGTATGTTTCCATAGTGAAAGGTTTGGGGCTGCTTTTGTTTTGAATTGGGGCCTCAGGGAGTCCAGGTTGGTCTCAACTTTGATATGTAGTCAGGGGTAAGCTTGATCTGAACTTCCTATCTTTCTCCCAGTGGTAAGGCTCAAACCCAGGGCCCCATGCATGCTAGCTTAGCACTCTTACCAACTAACTACACACCCTAGCCTTTCCAAACTAATTCTTAAACTTTGCCAAATCTTTGAGTTTTATAGTGGGTTTATTGGATACCACTGAGCAGAAAACTGTCTGCCTTCACTTTGTGATGTTTTTAATTTCATCAAAAGAAGTGGAAACAACCTTGGATCTGCTTTATCTGAAATCTGTGGAAAACCAAAGAATTTTTAAATTTTAATTGTGTCAGAAGCTATTGTCACTAGGTCACTAGACACTCTAAGGTATAGACAGTTATGGCTTAGATTGAATTGGGCAAAGAATGACAGGCAACCCCAGCATTTGGGAAGCTGAGGTAGGAGGATCCTAGCTACATAGATGACCTCATCAAAAACAAAAAATCTTTATACATAAGAAAAATTATTACAAATAGAAATTCAGGAGAAAATAGACAACAGAAAAGGAAATAGTGTATAATTTTAAGTGATGGTTAAAATACTAATAATGTCTTAAAACTTGTATGATGCAGTTATTTATGTTAGAAACCTGACCATGAGTCCAGAAAGACTAGAAGCCAGTGTTCTAGGTGTTTCTCTCAAGAACAGCAAACTAAATCTAATGAACTATAAAGACTATAAATGAACGAATGGAGAACAAATGCAGTCAAACCAAGCACAAAGGCATTTCTTTAAAATGGTAATGAAATTAGCATGCCAACCAAGGAGACACAGATACCCAATACTAGGAATGAAAGCGCATCAGTACATTGTGCACACATCAAAAACTACAAAGAAACGGGAGAATAGAGATGATTAAGTGTTCTGAGAAGGGAAAATGGAGAACTGTTTGATGGGTATAGAGTTTCAGGTTTGCAGGCTGAAGAAATCTAGAGACTCCCTTCACAATAGCGTTTATATGTAAAAGTGCTCAAGAACCACTGACACGTTTTTCAATGATCAACTTAGCAGGGTTTCTCTGTGTAGCCTTGGCTGTCCTGGAACTTACTTTGTAGACCAGACTGGCCTTGAACTCAGAGATCCACCTGCCTCTGCCTCCCGAGTGCTGGGATTAAAGGTGTGCGCCATCACCACCAGGCCTGTTAGTACTTTTTATCACAGTTGTTTTTTAAGTTGTGATGGGAGCTGCAGCAGCAGCTAACAGCACTGCATGTTCACCCGGAGGGCCCACATTCCCAGCTCACAGCTACCGCTTACTCCGGATCTGGGGATCTGATGCCCTCTCTGGCCTCTTTGGACCCCTCTTCTCATGTGGCATACACTCATACAGACACAAACACATTAATAAAAAATGAAAATCTTTAAAATGATTATGAGAATTTTGTCAAACAAATCTGAAAATTGAATGTTGATAAATGCACTTCAAAACAAATATCAAAATTGATATGAGAATTAGGAAATTAAACCCATCAACATCTAAGTTGGACCCATAAGTTAAAATCATTCCTCAAAGAAAATCCTAAGATTTAGAAGATTTCACTGGAAAATTCTTTGTGTCAATTAAGGAAGAGTAGGGAAAGGAAAACTTCCCACATGTTTTTGTAATGAGCACAGCACCAGCACCATTAACCGCAGTTCAGAGGGAGAGAGCGGGAGAACAGGCTAATCTGCAAATATAGATGCAGGTGGTTTTTAAGTTGGATGGATGGATGGATGGATGGATGGATGGATGGATGGATGGATGGATG